>ML802876.1:105526-117914 GCA_009831015.1 Picea engelmannii | reverse complement strand
ATAGATATATAGATAGATAGATAGATAGATAGATAGATAGAAGTTTCTCTTTGACATGCTTTCTATCCCAATGATTATGTATGGGTGGGACGTCTAGGGTTGTATCATTTCTAGAAAGACTTGGAGGGAAGTTGTGAAAATATGGAAGTTTTTTATACTAAATAATCTCCTAGTTAAAGGAAATATATCATACCCTATCCTTATATAAGTTTGATTTCCCACCCATGGAGAGTAAGGCTATGATAAGGTACTTATTGTACAAGTTTAATTTGGCTAACATGAGCAAAGATAGGCTTCATGTCATAGCTTCAAACAATAGTAAATTCACTTACGGATAAAGGAGGGTGGAATAGAGATGTTACTTCCTAGATCTATTAGCAGGGAATAGTAGAAGAGGATGTGCTTGAGAATATTGACACCATCAATAATAATATTGTAATTAACTTAAAAGAAACATTATGTCACTACAAAGAGATTGAGAATAAGAAAAAGTTAGTTTATTACAAGGATTTCATTAACCTTGAGTTCACATATCAAAATTATCAGTTTATTATTATTAGAATTAAGAAGAAAATAAATATTTCAAAAATTAGAGCAAACTCTAGTGAATTTCATACTGAAAGTGAGAGGTGGACAAGACTTTAAACCTCCTCGAAAGAAATAATTTATAAAGTTTGTAACTCTAACAAAGTAGAAGATGAAATTACTTTTCCCTTAAAGTTCATATCATGAAGATTGAATCTCATTTTTATAATATTTATAATTTGTTAACTCATTACAACGAAAATGATCTCAAAAATATTATTTCTAACTTATTTGATTTTAATTTTAATTTAAGAAACATAATAAAAAAAAATATGTTTTCTTTGTTAAGGTATAATAAATTAAAGTTAATTTGAAAAGATAGTCATCGTCATCATATATATATATATATATATATATATATATATCAGGGAGATTTTTATTAACAAAAATTGACTACATTGAAGTTTCATAAAGAGTACAACAAAAAATGTTTCAAAGATGTCCAAAAATCAAAAAACTCTATGTTATCTATTAGGTAGTAGCCTAGCCTAATTATGTCCCCCGAGGGGTTACCGAGTACTTTTGAGAGCTGTATATTCTATAGAATAAACGAGATAGTCTAATAACCTTACAAAACATAAAAATTAATAGAAGATATGTCTACTCACCACTTCTTCTAGTTTTTTTATTGTTTGGTTCGAGAGATGGATGCTCAATTTCCATTACATCATCAATTTGATGCATTGTTTCTTCCTCATTCAAATTTCCAGTTTCAATTCACATATTGGACTTATTTTGATGCCCCTAAATGGTCTCCCTTATTCATGTTAATCACCATGGTGTGGAGCATATTACATTCCACTTCCAAGACTACCAATTGATGTTTATGTTGTATAAGTGTGCCCATACTTATTACAACCCGAGTGACTACATATTTATCATTCTCATCAATCTTTATTGTTTCTATAAAAATTGATGTCTTGTTTACCTAAATGGATTCTTCATGGTTCATCAAAACCATTCTAATCTCCCTCGATTCCCAATAATCTATCATGAGAAAATAACGAGGAGAACACCAATTCACTTACAGAAACACCATACCACTAGTCATTCCTTGGCCCAACAGAGAGCAATATTCTAAAGAGGGAAACTAGGATTTGAAATCACCACACCAAAATAATTTAGAAACATTCATTGGAAACCCAAAGAAAAAATATCTTATCGCAATAAAATCATGAAAACCAATCAAACTCCAAGTGCATATGAAGCAAATTGAAATACACACCCCCTTGATACCAGGAAACCAAATATGTGCATGTGCCTGCCCAAAACCAAGAATTATTCACAATCCCACCAATTTGATATAACATAGAAATAAAGCACCGAAATTGAAACAGAATTAATCAAGCATGACTTCGAAATGAAGAGCCAAACTTAGCAATTAAGAGATCCCCTACCACGAATGATAGATGATGGAGCTCATCATAAATATAAATAAATCAACCAATAAAGGATACCCAAACAAAAAGGCATACCTTGCTAGGGATCTTACTAACTATATGTTTTTCCTTTTCATTGCAATCCAATATGTCTTAATCCCATTGTGACCAAGGAATACACCACTCCCAAGTTCATAGTATTGCAAATGCATAACTGAGATCTTGTGGAAAGGAGACCCCTATCTCTTCTCAACTCCCTATGCAATATGGTCGGGTGGCCACACATTGAGCCATGTGATGCCTTAAATATTTGATATGTGGCTTAAACCTCATGTTGATATAGTATGGAATGGATAGATCAAATTGGTTTCCATTGATGCTAATAACCCTCTCTTTTAAGAGGATTTCTTTATTAACAAAACTATATACAACTTGATTGTTGTCTCAGAGTACATGAAAGAAACTAATACTAGAAAATTTAAGCACCTCTTTTTTAGCCCGATATTCTAACACTAATTCTAGAATATTATCAACAACAACATTCTTTGAAATGATTTTGACTAATCAATGATTTAATATTAACTTCAATGACTAACATTAACCCTTGCATTAAAGAGTAAACTTATATTAATTACACTTATATTGTTTCTTTTATATATATATATATATATATAATTCTATTTTTATATAATATTTTATAAATATATTTTTTCAATATTTAAATTCCTATTTACTTTTTTCTTAAAAATATTTATTTTTAAGAGATATTTTTTATAAAAGAATTCATTAATCGTTTTATACACCCTTTGCGGTACCCAAACATTTACAAGAGAGCAAGTTTATGTCTCTAACAACTAAGTTACATATTTTCACCAAAGTGTTTGCGAGTGGTGTGTGTCATTCCTTTTGTTTTGTTAGGCATTATCCTTTAGTGTTTGGAATTGACTTAAAGGAATTTCTATATAATGAATTGAACCTTATATGTTTCTCTAAGTGATATTGGAAGGGTTAAAGGAAGGCTTAAATGTTTGTATAAGGGAAGGTTTAAAGGAATTTCTAGATAATGAATTGGACTTTATGTTTTGAATTGGATCTTATGTTGCATAAGAAGAGATAGAGAAGGTATGGGAATTATCGACGTTTATACATTCCACATCTATTATACCTTATACATGGATTATTAGAGTTATTCAAGGGTGGGTAGCCTTAAATGTCTTATAGAGAAGGTATGGGAATTATCGACGTTTATACATTCCACATCTATTATACCTTATACATGGATTATTAGAGTTATTCAAGGGTGGGCAGCCTTAAATGTCTTGATAAGGAATTTGTATCAAATAGTGAACTCCATGTTATAAATATAGTCTTGGTGGGATACTTTTAATAATCTTTGACAATGTTATAATGTTAAAATTATGTTATAATCTTAAAATTAAGAAATCTTTATGAGAGAAAGAATCCAAAATTTATGGGAAGATATTAATCTATTTGTAAGGTGGAAGGGATAAATATTTCCCCCAAATTATAATTTAATTAACAAATAATCCCTTTATATGTGTGTTTCAATATTTTTGGATAATTAGAACACTCAGTTAATATGTGTTTCACTATTTCTAGATAATTATAAATCCTTAGAAAAACCTCAATATTTCTCAAACCATCAGAAAAAACTCAATGTTTATCATGTATAATTTTTTAACTAAGTTATAAGGATGATGATAGAGAGATTTTATGCACTAGCTTTAGATTTACATTTCATAGATTAAATTTATGCACTAATTTTAGATATTATATTTCATAATTTGATTAAAGTTATTAAATTACATAAAATCAAAATTATATGACTCACTAACACTTAATAAATAGTTAAAAGATTTGCAATGAATGTATCAATTTTTTTCTGAAATAAAAATTAATTGATTGTTAATCATTAAATTAATAAAAATGTTAATAATTTTTTAAAAATAAAATCGAAAAAATTAACTTGTATATTAAAACATTATAATATTTCAAAGAACATAGTGAAACAAAAAAAATTATATGATTATACTTAAATGATAAATTTGGAAGAAAATGTCTTCTTAGTTACATATACACCTTCATCCATTTTCTAATAAATTTAATTCTTTGAACATTTTTTTATTATATTTTGTTTACCAATTTGATGTGGTAGGGCCTTTAACTTTGCATGGTCATCTTCCATGACCCCCTCTCAATTGAAAATAGAACCCCTTTTGCTAAAAAGTATTAATATCAATGTCATTTAGATCAACATGCTATAAGAGGACACTTTTCTTCATGATTAGAAAGAGAAGTTTTAGTGAATTTCTTTTTGATTAAAAATTTGTATATGTTGAAAAAATGAAAATGTATATTAATTTATATTTAGGTTTGGATATTGCAATCAATACCATGTCTTTGAGGTGGAGGCATTTTGTCAACAACCCTTTTTTTCTGATTATCACGGGATAAGTTATCAACATTAATCTTTTAAGCAAATAAATTTTTAAAAAACAAAAATGGTAGAAAAATTAATGAAATCTCCCTATTCCTAGATCCAAACCAAACAATAGTTGGTAAAAGTAAAATTATTCACTAAGTTCCCAATAATCTATAATTCCTTAAACTTATGATGAGTAATTATAGATTATGGTTTTCATAATTTCAAGTATTTCAATTGAATGCCTTTGGGTTCTTATGCTGAATAATTATGGATTATGGTATTCATAATTGCAAATATTGCAATTGAATGTCTAGGAGTTTTATTTTTATTATATATGCTAATTAAAATTTTGTTGTGTTATATGTAGTAAGCTAATTGAATTTGACATAGTTATGGTGGTCTACTTTTTACTACTCTAAAAATATTAAAAACTATTCATAAAATTTTAATATTTGTTAAATTTTAACATATTTAAATTTACTATTAAAAAAAATACACAAAATTTTGAATTTAAATTTATAATAGTCATATATAATATTAATGATAAAAAATGTTGGATCAACATCAAAATTAATATTAAAGATTAAGATAGTTTTTAGAAATTTCAATTAAAATTAATTAAAACTTAAACAACTAAATAAACTTATAAATATAGTTAACTTAACCAACTAAATAAACTTGTAAAATTTAAATAAATTTCAACTACACATACTTTAATAAGATTTTTTTTATTACATTTTAAATAGATTTCATTGCACATAATTTATATAAGAATTTTTTTTTAATTTATTTATAATGTTGTTAAAATAATTAATAAAAAAAAAATTTAAGAAAAAATTGAATTAAATAAATTTATTATATAAAGCATTGATCCTATAAACTTATAATACTTTTACTCCAAATCTTTTTCAAAAAATTTATATACAAATTATTAAAAACTATCTTTTAATTAATTTAAAATGAATGAGCCAATAACATTATATTTTTTAAGGGTGTAGGTATCTTTGGTCAAGACCTAAACCTCTTGCAGTAGGAATTTTTTTATCGCAGAGCTAGGGTTTTGACAGTCGCGGCGAGGCAACTAGATCAAATATCACTGGAAGCCAAATGAGGAAGTGGAACTCCACCTCGATTCAAAGGGTTTCTTCACAACAGTCTTTATTAACCTAGAGGATAGGGATAGAATATTCGAGGGAGGTCTTTACTTCCACGCCTCAGTGGGACTCTACATGCAACCCTAGAAAGAAAAATTTTCCTCGAAAAAAGAAACTTTCAAAAAGGTACCAAACTTGCTGTGATTCTATTCCTTACCCTTAGACTACTAGTTGCCCTCTACCTTTGAAGAAATAGGAAACAAACTGGGGAAATATTTTAAGACCTCAGAAGCCACCCTAAAAGGAAGATACACATCGTATGCAAGAATCTGCATAGAAATGGAAGTGTTTGGAGCACTCCTAGAAGCCATAAGTCTGGAATTCAGGGATGAGGAATGGATCCAGAATATAGATTACGAACAGATCCCCTTGAGATGCAGAATATGCCCTGAGCATGGACACTTGATCAGAGAATACCCTCTAAATAAAAAGCAGGAAACGACAAATCGGAAAACAAAGAAATATGAGGAAGGGTTTATAACACCGAACCCCAGGAATAGAGAAAATAAAAAGAAAAAGAAAACCTCAGCAAGAAATAAACAGGAGACTTGGAATAAAATGGAAGGAAGGGACCAAACAAACAAATGGACAGCAGACAAAAATGACTTGGCAAAAGTCCAAGCAGTCAGAGACCTGGCAACAAAAGAGCCTACCCACCGGCCAAACAACATTATAGCTCAAGGGAGTTGCGCAACCCCGATGGATGAAGAAATAAAATATGACAACATCGCCATGCAAGATGCAGAGGGAAATGCAGAGATGACCTCAAGCGAAGTAGGTACAGAAGACCCCGATATCAAAGACTTGCTGGAACGGGAACGGATAGACCTTCCGAACATACTGGAACAATGGAAAAGGCAAGGAGTCAACAACGTTCCAACAAAGAAACTCGACCTCATCCAATACCTATTCCTCCTACGGGAGGAAGCCAAATCCAGAGGAAACAAACGCACACACGGGGAGATAAGACAACTAGGATTGAAAGTCGGTGAGGGACAACCGTATCTATCACCCAAGCAGATGAGGAGGAAAAAAGGTAGGAAATCAAACAACGTAGCACTACAAGAGCTAGGAGCGCTTCTGATAAACTTGGGTAAGATCAAGAAACTATTTCCCCACTCCACCCCACATGGTTAAATGAAGGTTATAACCTGGAATATAAGAGGCCTAAACAACCCAAGAAAACAAAGAATCCTTAGGAATAAACTAAAGCAGGAACAACCAAATCTTTGTTTTATTCAAGAAATGAAATGCATTACAAACAGAATAGAGGCAATCAGTAAACAACACTGGTGAAAGTACAATATGGTAGCCATCTAAGACCACCAAAGTTCAAGTGACATTCTCACCTTATGGAACCCATAAATTCTAAATTTAATAGCAGTCGAAGCAACCGGGTATACCCTAACGGGACGCATGCAAATCATAGGAAACACAGAGGAGACCCTCTGCAAAAATGTGTATGGGCCCCATGGGCCAGAGGAAAATAAAGGAATGATCTGAGACCTAGAATATATTAAAGGCCGAGCCACCAACCTCCATTGGATCCTGGCAGGGGACTTCAACATTATCACCCCCCTTGCGGAAAAGAAAGGAGGTACGAGAAGATTGGATTGGGATGTGGAGGATTTTTCAAATTTTATAGACATATCGGAGATGGTAGATCTCCAAACTAAGAATGGCCAGTTCACTTGGAACAATAAATGGATGAACCAGCACCAGGTAGCTACAAGACTCGACAGATTCCTGTTATCAGAGTCGATCATTATGCAGGGACTAACCTTATATTGCAACATCCTTCCCTGGGGTGGATCTAATCACTGGACAACGCAACTGGAAGAAGGCTTCCATACAACCCCAAAGAACAAACCCTTCAAATTTGAGAAATTCTGGATTGATCACCCGACTTTCAAGGACAGAATCAAACAATGGTGGTGGGAGGAGCAACTAGAGCAAGGGAAAAGGATGTTCATACTTCACAAGAAACTTAAATACATCGAAAAAAAAACTCAAATATTGGAACAAGGACACCTTTGGAATATAAACACAGAGAAAAATGATATAGAATAAAAAATGAAAAAACTCCAAGAGACTTGCATGATGGAAAAAGGAAGAGCTCCAATTGACCCAAAACTAGGAGGCGTGATGCCAGCAAGAGGAAACACTCTGGTGTCAAAAATCCCATATTTGATGGCTAAAGGAAGGAGAACAAAACACCAAGTTCTTCCACAGAACAACCATGGCCAAAAGGGCCCACAACAAAATCTTAAAGCTCAAGGACCAAGATGGAATTGAGCACGAGTCACATGAGGATATTGAAAGAGATATGGTCATATACTTCCACGGGATAGCCCAAGAACCTCACCTAGACAGATCAGAGGCCATATAGAGGATAACCCAACATATTCCACGCTTGGTCACCGAGAAACAAAACACCTTCCTAAACAAATCTATCGCCATGGAAGAGGTTGACCAAGCTCTCCAGGAAATTCCCAGTGGGAAAGCACTAGGTCCAGACGGCTTCACAGTGGATTCCTTCAAAGCATGTTGGGAAATCATAATGACATTTATAAGGTAATATAAGACTCTAGAAGGTCTGCATCCATCCTTAAAGCACTAAATGCAACCATGATCACCCTAATCCCCAAAGGAAATGAAGTCAATACCCCAAACCGGTACAGACCTATAGCACTTTGCAATGTGATATACAAGATCATCTCCAAAATAATAGCAAATAGATTGAAACCCCTCTTACCTTCTATGATCTCACAAGAACATGCAAGCTTTGTGGAAGGAAGACAAATAATGGACAACATCATCCAGGCCCATGAAATCATTCACACCTTAAAACTTTAGAAGAGGGGGGGGATGATAATACAACTAGACCTAGCAAAAGCTTATAACAAAATTAGCTGGAATTACATTATCAAGACTTTAGAAGCCTTTGGTTTCTCCCAACACTGGATCAGCTGGATTGTCAGTCTAGTATCCACAACAATCTACTCGCTACTAATCAATGTAGCCCCAACCAAACCTTTATGGCCGACGAGGGGGATCAGACAAGGAGACCCGTTGTCCCCCTTCATGTTCATTCTAATGATGGAAGGCCTCAGTCGGAGCATAAAGAATGCAAAATAAACTGGGGAAATAACAGGGCTCAAACCTTTCAAAAACTGCCCTACTTCAACTCACCAACAGTTTGTAGATGATACTTTACTCCACGACATACCCACGGTCAAGGAAACCAAAGCCTACAAACAAATCCTATAAGATTTTGGGGAATCCTCGGGTGCTGAGATCAACCACTCCAAATCGATGATATTTTTCTTTAATACCAATCCAACTATCCAAAGGAATTTGACCAACATCCTGGGCTTTGAACGGAAAACACTCCCAACCAAGTATTTGGGGGTTCCTTTGACAGACAAAGTATACAAGATGTCAGCTTGGGAAGGAGTAATAAACAGGTTACAGGAGCGGGTAAAAAAATGAATGTATAGGTCCCTCAACCTAGCAGGCAGACTGATACTAACCAAGTCTGTTTTACAAGCAATCACAACATTTATGATGTCAGTCTTCCCCACTCCAAAGGGGATCCTACAAAAAATAAGAACCATCCAGAGGGACTTCCTGTGGTGAGGAGCGGAAACAAATAAAAAATGGGCCCTGGTGGCTTGGGAGAAAGTCTGTAGGCCAAAGAGAAAAGGAGGATTGGGGCTACAAGACCCACAAACGACCAACAATGCATATGGGATGAAACTCTGGTGGCGATGGGTCAAAGAAACTACAACACCTTGGGTAACCCTATGGAAGGAAAAGTACGCCTCGAACATCCACGACCAGGACAAAATCTGCTTCAGAGGAACCAAGGAAGGTTCAGCCATTTGGAAACTATCCTGGCACAACAAAGCTTGGATTCAGACACACAGCTTTTGGGAAATCAGGAATGGAAAAAAAATCAGATTATGGGAGGACGCCTGGCAACAGGAACAAAGGATGGAAAACCCCGACAGAGGGATACTCCAACAAGACCTCATCACACAAGGAAAAATCAATGTCTATCAGTACTGGAAACAGGAAACAGACTGCAACAAATGGAGAATCTGGGACAAGATTAATCCTCGGAACATTGATATACCTGCAACAACAATAAAAGAGGTGGAGGAGGAACTGGGAAGACGAAAAATAATATTCACGAAAGGAGAGGACCAGTTGAGGTGGGGCCAAAAGGACGGAGGGGAATTCAACCTAAAATAAGTCCAACACTATATGGTGGACCCAAGCCAAGATGACCGAGTGCAACACTGGGATAAACTATGGAAAAACCCCCAATGGCCAAAGATTAAGATCTTCCAATGGCTAATTTTACACAACCGCATCCTAGCTTGGGATAACCTAAGGAAAAGAGGATTCACAGGTCCATCAAGATGTCATCTTTTTCAAACTCAGGAAGAAAGAACAAACCATCTCCTTAACGAATGTGCCTATACTACAGAACTGTGGGACTGGGCGACAAGTATCTTCCGCTAGTCTGACAGGGTCCAAGGAAACATTGTTGCAACCATCAAGCTCTGGAGAGAAAACTATAGCAACCAAGAAGAGGTGAACCTCTGTTGGATCCTCTCCCTAGAAATGATCATATGGTCGATATGGAAGGAAAGGAACCGACATATTTTCAGAAACCAAAGCTGGACAGAAGGGAAGATCAAGGAAACAATAACATCCATGATACATGAGACGGTGATGATCTGCAACTGCCAGGTAGGTAGAGCGCAACCCACTGATCAGGATTCCCAAGTCCTAGAGTTTTTCCACCTGAACGGTGGATGCAACCCCAATCAAAATAGACAGCCACCGCAACTCCAAGTAGGTGAGCGCAACTAGAAACCACCACCTTCAGGCTCCCTCAAGTTGAATTTCGATGGGGCGATGAAAGGCAACCCAGGGATAACAGGTTTGGGAGGAGTAATCAGGGATAGTAGAGGGAAAATCATATAGCTATATGATGGAAGTCTAGGAAACTCAACCAATAACGCCGAAGAATTCGGAGCCTTGGAGACTGGCCTGGAGATTCTAAACTGGGAGGGGATGACGAACGCCATAGTGGAAAGAGATTCAATGCTAGTCATCAACACAGTGAGAAAACTCCAAAACGGTGCTAGAATGGGTAAAATACAAAGGCACTGGAGATTGGACCACCTACTGAAAAAAATCCAGGAGCACTTACAGACAAGGATCACTGTGGAGTTGCGTTGGGTGCGGAGGTCAGCAAACGGACTGGCAAACAGAATAGAAAATGAGGGGGTCGATAAAGAAGGGCCAGAGCTGGACACAATCTGGAGAAACATTCTGCAAGGTCAATTCTAGGAAGATTGCACCCAACTTGCGACAAAAGACTAGGCCAACAGAAGCAGTATGGAAGATTACGGTAAGAATGGAGGCACAAAAGACACTGAAGGACACGTAGGTCCCAGACATAATCCAATGACCCACCAATCAAATTAGGTTACAAATGCAAGCGCAGATCACACATCAGGTGAAGGTATGGCACCACAGTCCCATCAATAAAAAGAAGTACAAAGGATACCCTTTGGAAAGAAGAAGAGATAACCCGCAGATGGCAAAGGACGAAGGATGACAGGTTTCACCAGGGCCAAGTCAGAGCACACCTCACCTAAGTACCGCAATGGGACCGAAAAACATAACGCGTTCAACAAGCAGGTCACAACTTTGTCACAGGGATAACGACAATGTCATAAAATGCACACACTCTGGAACAGAGGAAACTGACCGGAAGGACCACCTTGATGAGCAGGCCATGATTGCAAGGATGGGACACCAGAAATTACCACAGTCGAGTTGGCTCCATAAAGGGAGGGACACCAACAATTACCACATAACTGAGCATTGCAATTACAGAGTCCACCTTACATACCAGAAAGAGGTGAAGCAGAACAGGGAAAGAACCCAACGTAAGAACTACCACCTACAAACAAAGATGGTGCGCATGAAGAAAACCAATAGTAAGAGAGGCCCCCAAAGGAAGGAACCTCCACTAAGCGCCTGGAGGATGACAAGAATTGAACAAGTGGCCAAGGAATCAAAGAGTACCTTCCTCACGAAGGTAGACACAAAGGGGAAGATGACCATCAAAAGATGGAAGAGCAAAATCAACAATGCCCGCAGGGGCAAATCATGGTCACAAATAACCCAGGAAGCGGGGGGGATAAGGGACCTGGGAGCCACACAACCAAGGATAACTCTCTACCACAAGACGGTGGAGGAAGCCTAGAGAACCAAAATGTCGATAGGTAAGATGTGCACGGCCCAAAGTGAGACCAACAGGACAGAATCCAAAGAACATAAGAAAGAGCGCACAGGAATTCACAACCACCTCAGTAACCTGGAGGCAGGGTAAAAAGACTTGCGGAGGAACAAAAAAGACAGTTGGAGAAACTGAAGCGGATGGCAGGGCAATATCATCTCTATCTACGCTACGTCCACCATATAGACATTACTCCAGCTGACAGAAATGGAACCCCAATGAGCATCAGAAAGTTACACCTGGTAGAACAAAGGGAGGATAACGCGGCCCGGCAGGAAGGAGATGAAGAGCACCCCATCAACCTAGACTAGTGCAGGACTAGCCCTGGTCATGTCTCTCAGAGTAGTAGATAACCCCACTATGCTTAGACTTTTTCTAATTTCTTTTTTATGACATTTTTTTTGTCTTTTAAACTGGAGTACGGTAGCTTGGGTCGGTTTCCCAAGGTGGCGACCCGGCATACCTCATTTACTATCAGACTCTGCAACCCAGGGACTCC
>ML802876.1:53723-66804 GCA_009831015.1 Picea engelmannii | reverse complement strand
TCTCCATGGAAAAGGGATAAATTTACTTTTTCTTTTCTCAAGGAATAAATCAGCCCAAAATCTATATTGCCTACACACTACTGCTACAAACATATTATCTAATACATAATATGGAAGGTATGAAGGTATTTATTTGGAACAATAAACCATGTTGATATTAAAATGTTCTATTTCTTCGAAACTTCCTCTTTTATCTATAAATGGTGTTTCTTCTAAAGACTATCTTGAAATACTTTTTCCAAAAACAAGCCTCTTAAAAGGAGAAACAAATGAATTATTCACTTCGTAAAAGTGGTACATGGTCTTTTGTCTCCATAAGGTCTAGTACCATGTCTAAAATTAGTCAACTTTATAGTTGATGTGTTTGGATAAATGTATCCCTGCAAAAATATGACAATATTTGATAGAAAAGATTAAATGTGAGGACATATAATATTTCTTACTCTTTCTAAAATTTGATAGTTGAAAAGATAATTCACCATAAATAATCTTCACCCAATCAAAATCTTCTTTTTCATGAATGAAGAAATATAATATGTACAAATCCAGATAAGGAAGAGTAGTAGTGGATTCTTTTCCAGTGTAACGTACCCTCCGTTACGACAACAAATAGTGAGTAAAAGAGGTAAATATTTTTTTTTTGAACAAATGTTAGTACAAGTGAAAATGCATCATAACATATATTAGTAACTACACATCAATTCATCATAATCAATTGAATCAACATCACTATCATTCAATCAACCATATATCATAAATACAACATAAGGAAACTACCCGTCCAACCTATCCTGCATGGTTAGGACCTCCAATACACATAAGAAACGCTCAAGTCCAAGATTCATCCGATTGATTTTGACCATTTAAGGTCTCAGGACTGGCGAATTTTCTAAGGAACAAAGAAGTATCTAAATCCCATTAATCCAATCATACACCATAGTCCAAGAGTAGAATTATCAACATACTTAACCATCAATTCCTCATAGTGCAAAATATTAATCTACTTTACTTAATCAATCTTTAAAGAAATGCTTAAGTGTAAATTCGAATAAGAGAACAATACATAAAGATTAATAAGAACCATGTTAGCATAAGTACAATATTAGTAGCAGACAAAGATCTAATCCTAATCACCAATTAGTGACTTGCCAAGTCAATTTCATCCAAGGTCAAGCATCATTCATCAAGTGCTACTAGCTACTATAACAATACAATCTCCATTTATCTCAACTATGTATATTTATATTATAAAATCTCTAATTATAATTATATAAGGATTCTAATGCTAAACTACATATATATTTATAAGGAACCATAAGAAGTTCAAAATATTCTTAGCACTACAAATTTCAGCTACTTTACAATACCTATCCATATATAACACTAATAAGTTTAATCATAATAAGTAAATATAGAAGTCAAGCTACCCTACGTTTTCATTTAAAAGAATAAAGAAAGACCCAAGTCTTTTGACAATATATAAAGAACTCAATCCATTAAAGAATGAAGAAAATCAAAGTCTTATTAAACCATAAATAAAGCACTCAAATGCTAACTTATAGATCCATTTAAGAATTTAGGAATACCAAATCTTAATTAACAATAAATAAATAATATTCAGAGGCTAAATCACGTCTCCAAAGTAAATAACTAAAGGAAGATCAATAATCAATCCATGTGATATTATTAAGGTAGACATATAATTCTTGTTTACAAAGAGCAAGTTCAATGGTGGAAGATTATATATATATATATATATATATATATATATATAAGTTTAGGCCACAAATTTTCACATGAATCCCTTCACAACTTTATTTAAGAGTAAACAACATATCCACTAAGGAACTTAACCTAGGTGAGAACTCTAACATGCAAATCTCTCAACAAACAGAGTTCTGGAATCTAAATTGGCCCTTGATCCATCGTGCACAACAATATGGAACTTGTTTTGGCCCTTGAAACTGAACACAACACAATCTGACACTTAATCCGACACCTAATCTCACACTTAATCTGGTCCTGGATCCGACACTAATTTTTGATAATTCAAAATTAACTCAACAAGAAGAGAAAATATTCCTTGATTGAAAATATTTAAGGATGGACACTAATTTAATAATAAGTTTTCTTGGGTAAGTCTATTATTGGTTGTAGCCCCAAATTTATTTCTGAATTAAAATCCTAAAAAAATAAAATTACAACAAATAAAAGAACAACGATATCTAAATTTTAAAGTTTTGGGTTGTTTTAGAAGTCTGACAGTAGCCACGTTGAAATTGTGAGTTCCAGGTTATAATCCAAACAATACAATCACAAAACTTAGCCTTCTTGGTGTTAACTCTACGAATATTACCATTATTTTAAAAATGAGGAAAATCAATACAAAAATAAGCTAACTGGAAATGGGTAAACCAGACACAAACAGGTTAATTAACAATGTTATATTCAGATAGAAATGTTTCCATACGAAAGATAATCCAACCCTGGATCTGAAATTTGTTCCAACACCTGATCCGACACTTTTTCCGGACCTTGAAACGGAACTAAATTTATGATAAATTCGAAATAAAATCAACAGGAAGCAAATAAGATTTCAGTAATTATTAATCTTCAAGGGAAGGGACAATAATTTAACACCAAACACTTGGGAATCCAATTTACTATTGTAGCTCCCAATTTTATTCCACGAATTGCAATACTATCAAATGTAAAATTCAAACTATAAAAATAAATAGAACAACAATCGCTCAATTAGATTATGGGATTGTTTTCTAAAAGACAACAAAGGAAATCCACAACTACAGAGTTGCAATATTTGACAAAAATAACTAAAGAACAATTTTAGAAGCTTCTATAGGTTTAGGTAGCATAAATCCCCAATTTCGTTTCCATAAATTTATCAACAAAAGTCTTAAAATTTTATCATTCAAGTGGAATTCGCTCATAAGACCCTACAGGACAGTAAATACAAATTTACAATACACCTACAACGAGACACGAGACTTTTATTGGGTATCTATTTTAAGCTACGAATCAACCCCCTTTTGAAATTTGTTAAAGGAAAGGGATAAGATCGAAATTCAAACACAAGGAAAAGAAAACACAAGTTCTAAACAGAGCATTGACAGTTCTAATATGGTTGCACAAATTCTCTAATCATTTACAAAGGAAAATATACATTGAGAGCTTATGATTTCAAAAATCATAACCACAATCCCTTTTCCAACAGAAATTAAATTACTCACGCAAAAAGCAACTAAGGAAATTAAATATAGTAATAAACACACTAATGGAAGTTCATTATAGAGGAAATCATTACTCAGAAATTGCCAAACCCAAACCTATATAAAAGACATTCTCTCGAATACATGATCCATTCCATAGCCTAAATTTGCAACTTATATAGACTGATAATTTAAATTAAAAATATGATATGCCAAACAATGGCAGCGATCAAGAAATTCGTACTTAGTTTTTCATATATCAACTAGCAGCCATTGTTCCTTGAGAAATTAAAAAGACAACAATTATCAAAATTTTCTTCTAGATCTCAACCAATAAGGAACTTGCCAATTCAAACTCAGAATTGCAACATAATTTAGGTTGGATTCTAAAGCTCTTATTATACAATAAAATCTTAATGCAATTACAAATCTCAAATGAAAATAATGTAATAGACGACGAAGAATCAAAGATGTTCTTCAACAAATGGTGATCCTTCTTAATACTATAACTATTTACTTCTCTGTAAGAAGACATTAGTATATTTGATAGATTGATTTCAAGACCCTAATCATTATTTTAATGTTAATTATGAAAAATTGTTACAATATTGTACTTAAGCCTGCTCAGTTTTTAATTCCTAATGCCTTATTCCTTTACTCAATTGCTTGATGATTGATGGATTAATTAAATGGTTGAATGGATTAAGGGGAGATACCTAACGTAATAGTGGTGTTAAATTAATGGATTGTTAAGAATATTGATCTTCTTGGGGTTATAAATAAATGTATAACCTTATCCTTCTTGTGCCAAGGGATAATGTGGTTGTTTAGATGATTAAGTGATTAGTAATTGCGCCATGTAGTAAATTGATGATTCTCTTACACCTTGAATTTAATATTGACATATTATTGATCATGTAATTAGCTCACTACCGCACCATTTAAATAATTGTTGCGATGGTAATAGAATAATGGCTTGATTTCTTGGGTAATAGATTACTTGATTAATTGCAATGATAATAGTTCGTTCATTTTCACTTAGACATAATGATTAACACTTAATGGTTTATGGTTTATTGGTGTAATAATTTGATAGCTCTCACAAGATTAATGGTTAAGGGTTTAATTGTTTTATTAGCCAAAACGATTAATAGTTTAACAGTTGATTGGTTACTATGCGCCTTGTTCCTTAAGTCGAATTGTAAATGGTGGTTAGTCATAGTTGTTTCACCACACTTGTTTCCTTGTAGGAAAAAAAAAATCCTTCGGTTAGCTGTGCAATTTAATTTGAGTGATGTCACCTTGTGCCTTGTCGACTTGTTTCTTCGGTGCTTGGGTATAGTCTTCATGTAGTTTTGACATTTAATTCGGTCTCCTAGCGCATTGGATTTTTCCTTGGGTTATTGGTCTAGATATGTTATGTTGCGCCATGGTTACTGTCACGCCTATCTCCTTGTGACGGCATGATTCCTGATGAGGGGATCATTGCACACCCTGATGGATAGATGTGAATGATTCCCGATGTGGGCGTTATGTTTGTTGTAATTGATGTTGGTACTTGGTTCTGTAACACCTTAATGTGTTTGGTTTTGCGCATCGTAGAGGCTTCTAGTTACTGGTCGTCGAAGCCAATGTATCGGGTTTGTTGATGTTGTCCTTTAGGTTGTAAGCGTTGTCTTGCTTGTGTTGGGCGGGTAATCATTTTTATCTATCTATTGATTATCGCATGTTTCATCTAGTTGCATGATGTGCTCATATGTTGGGTCGTTTTTGTTTGTTTCCTTATCTGAGCATGTTGTGTTCGTCGTCAAGTTGTGTTGATTAATTGTTGTCGTGATTGCCTTCCTACTTAAAACAATAAAAATAAAAATCACTTTCTTTGCGTCGCATGTAATCGAAACAATGGGGTCTTCACATATGGTATCAGAGCGGGTTCAACCCTGCGACTGTGGATCACCATGCCTTCCACTGCAGTAAACCCTTGAGTAATAAACTAGCACTAATTAAACCTTTAACATGTCCATGCGGTGATCTCGATTAGAGGACGCCACCGAGGTTTGTAACATGGTGTCTTGGAAGGAGGTGTGATGCCTCCAGAAGTGCTCATGCCCTCAAAGTCTAAGCCCCCAAGGGGAAGGAAAATTCCTTGGGCTGGATTAGATCGTTTTAAAGGATGATGATGGTATGACAAGGTCCTTCCAGGGAATGTTAAAGGCCTTGATTCACCATCTGTACTGAGATGAGGCCAAGGTGCCTGTACCTCTGATGGTCCACAATGCACCCCAGCCAGTACCATTAGCATCCACCGAGAACTCAAGAGAGATGAGTTCTCGAGTCCACGAGTGTCATGGATGGCTACGTCGTCAAGGCATGGTTGTAGATCAAGGCAATGTGCTTCATGCTTCGCAATTACGACCTCTAGCATGAAGGTCCACAGGGAGGTCTTTCAACTGAATGGGAGCTCTCTTCTATGGTGGAAGATGCTCATGTCGCAATTTAACATGGCAGTCAAAAATGTGTCATGGGAACTGTTCGAGGAACGGTTCTGGGAGAGGACCAAAGCATCTGGATCAGTCGGACCCACTACCTTGGGATATTTGAGCAAGGCCCATCAGATTAATGCAGCGGTGACTAACCACTAAGAAGAGAACCAGTTGACTGTGCTCGAGACGTCAGCTATTGTCATTGACCAGACCCTTAGTATTTTGATAGATCCAAGTGCTACAGAGAGTTTCACTTATGGTGCAATGCTAAAAATAATTCAGGTAAGAGCAGTCAAACAGGATGAGTTTAGCTTGTAGAAATGGCTTCGAGAGCCAAGCAGAAGGTTGGTGGGAAGGTTACGGGTTGTAGCCTTAACCTGGGAGATTTTGTCACTAGGGCCAATCTGTATGTCACGATCTTAGGATCTTATGACGTCATGATTGGTATGGACTGGTTGGAATCGCATGAGGCGATAATCAATTGTAAGATGAAATGATTGAGCTTGGTCAATGATGAGGGACAGAGATGCATGATTGTAGGTCAAAACCAGGGAGTTTCTCGAAGGTTCATCTCTTCCTTGCAACTACAGAAGAGCATGTGCAAGGGATGTAAGCTTTATGTGATCCTTGCGTTAAATGAGAAGGGAGTAGTGGAAGGTCTAGAACACCTTCCGGTGGTGAGAGATTTTGCAGACATCTTCCCTGAGGATTTAACTGGGATGTCATCAGAGAGGGATTTGGAATTTACCATATACCTAAAACCAAGGACTGAACTGATAGAAATAATGCCTTATCGAATGTCGACCCCAGAGTTACAGGAGTTGAAAATGCAACTTAAGGAGTTGTTGGACCTAGTACTTATATGTCCAAGTGTGTCACTATGGGGTGCACCTGTTATTTACATATGAAAGAAGGATGGGTCGTGGAGAGTCTACATTGACTACCATCAATTGAACAAGGCAATGATCAATAATCAATATCTGTTTCCAAGGATTGATGATCTGTTTTATCAGATGAAGGGTGCGACGGTGTTTTCAAATATCGACTTGAGATCAGGGTATCACCATTTATAGATCAAGGAGGATGACGTCCCTAAGACCGCCTTTAATATGAGTTTTGGACATTACAAGTTTATTGCTTTACCTTTTGGACTGACAAACGCCCCTGGGGTATTTATGAGTTTGATGAACGGGGTGTTCCATGAATACTTGGACAAGTTCGTCCAAGTATTCATTGATGATATTTTGATTTACTCTCGAATGATGGAGGAGAATGAAGAGAACTTATGATTGGTACTACAGTGTCTGCGAGAGAACAAATTGTATGGGAAATTGTCTAAATGCTCGTTTTATCAATCAAAGATTCACTACTTAGGGCATGTCATCTTCGGTGAAGGTATCGTTGTGGATCCAACAAAGGTCGAGGCTATTATGGAATGGACTGCACCGAGGAATGACCCCTAAGTGCGTAGCTTCATGGGTTTAGCAGGATACTACTGACGGTTCGTCGAGGGTTTTTTGAAGATAAAAAATTCGATTACGGAATTGCAGAAGAAGAACAAGAAGTTTTTTTGGATCAAGAAATACGCGGAGGAATTTTGGAGGCTCAAGGAGTTGTTGACAACAACATTGATACTGAAGGTCCCTGACATGGATGCAGACTTATTATTATGCACTGACCCATGCAAGGAATGATTAGGCAGAGTTTTGATGCAAAATGGTCGAGTGATTGCTTACATCTCTAGAAGGTTGAGAACGCATGAGGAGAACTATGCAACACACGATTTGGATTTTTTATCCATTATTTATGCCTTAAGAGTTTGGAGACACTACCTTATTGGATGAAAATTTGAACTAAAAACAGACCACTGTGGACTACAACACATCTTTATGCAAGGCGACTTGAATGTGTGACAATGGCGTTGGTCGGAATTGCTTAGCAAGTATGATTTTGAGATTACTTACATAAAAGGAACAATGAATAGAGTGGCAGATGCATTGATTCAGAGACCACGCATCTTTTTAGTGATGCCTCTTCAGATGAATCTACGTGAAAATATTCTCACTTTATAGTGTGACGATGAATGGTACAAAGAGGTCAAGGATTTTATCGGACAAAACACAATGATGGTACCAACATTTGAAGGATTTACTATGGACAACGACAAATTATTGATATTTAAAAGTCAAATTTACATACTGCCCAACGACAAGTTAAGGAGTTTCATCCTAAACGAGGCTCACAGAGCAGTGTACATGGCTCATCCTGGAGTCATGAAGATGAGGGAAGACCTTAAACTCTTATTCTTCTAGAAAGGAATGAAGGCAGACATAGTCAAATACGTGGTAAGATGTCTAGAATGTCAGCAATTGAAGGTTGAACATAGACATCCAACAGGATTACTACGGCCACACGTTATTCTAGAATTGAAATGGGAGGTCATTTCGATGGATTTCATTGTTGGATTTCCACTGACGAAAAGGAGACACAACTCAATTTTTGTGGTAGTCGACACTCTGACGAAGAGTGCTCATTTTATTCCTGTGCGTACGACATATCAGGCACCTGACATAGCTAGATTTTTCATCAATGAGATTGTGATGTTGCATGGCATGCCTAAGAGGATTATATATGATAGAGGATTTGTGTTTACTGGACAATTTTGGACTAGTTTCCAAGAGGCCTTGGGAACCCAACTTAAATTTAGTATCGTGTATCACCCAGAGATAGACGGGCAGACCGAAAAAAAAAAAAAAAAATCTTGGAGGATATGTTTCTCATGTATGTTATGGACCAACAGAAGCATTGGGAAGAATTCTTGGCTCTGATAGAATTTGTGTATAACAACAGTTATCAAAGCACCATTAAGATGGCGCCTTTCAAGTTTCTTTAAGGGCGACCGTGTCAGATGCCTTTGAGTTGGGATCGACTTGAGGATAGGGTCATGGTGGGACCGAAAGAAATCCAAGAAATGGAAGATAAAATGCAAACTATAAGACAAAGGATCAAGGAAGCGCAGGATCGAAAGAAGAGTTATGTCGATGTGCATTGTGTCGAACGTAGTTATGAAGTTGGTGATCGAGTCTTCTTGCGGGTGAAACCACATAAGAGTTCAATTAAGTTTGAAAAGAGTTCTAAACTCTCTCCTAGGTTCGTGGGAACTTTTGAGTTTGTGGGAAAAAAAAGGGGGGCTCGTGGCCTATCGACTAGCCTTGCCTAATTCTTTGAGGCGTATGCACGAGGTTTTTCACATATTTGTTTTGAGACATTATATTAGTGATCCTACACATGTTATTGACATGAGTTCCTTGTAGGTATCTGATGAGGGTGCGCTCACGACTGATCCAATCTGCATCATGGACCATTGCATTCAACAGATATGGCATCGAGCAGTAGATCAGGTCAAGGTCCAGTGGTACAACTATAGTCCACACTTGACAACTGGGAGGACGCATATGATATACACCAACAGTTTCCATTTTTTTTTATATATAGACTTATGATACTGTGATACGTTTTATTTCAACACTTATATACTGTGAAACTTCAGGATGAATTTTAAACCAAGAGGGGGTGTATGTAACATCCCGCTCTTGAGCGCACTGAGCAGACTTATTCCTTGAGGACACTTGCGTGCAAGTGATCTGGTCCTTTATACTATTGGCTATTTTGATTATGATTATGAGACATTGTGGATTTGATGTTATGTCATTTTGGTTATATTTACATCGACATGGGATATTGATTGGGTTCGCTTGAGTGTGCATGACTCTGGACATTGACGATGTAGAGGCATCAATGAAACCCCTTGGAATTCGAATTGATTCAGGGAGTGGACTGTTGGGTTTGAATGTTGTTGATTTGACATATGTACATATGATTATATGGTATGAAGATTCATATTATTGCTGACATGATTCATTGATGGATGTAAGATGACGATAGCTTGTCGACCAGACTCACATTTAGAGTAGAGGGGTCATGCACGAAAACCAGAGACTTTGAGGGAGAGGTGTGGTAGAATCCCTGCCATATCCTATTAGCACTCCTCCCTGTGGCTCAAATTGTAGGTTAAATATTACCTAGTTCGAGAAGACCCACGATGTCATGAGGGCAGACTGTGACAGTCACTCACGATGATTCTAAGGGGTGTGCAATAAGGAAAAGGCCTTATTCTTTAGAGGCCCTTAGTCTTCCACAAGATCACCTGGTGGAGTATTGACTCCAGGTGTTTGACGTCTACCAAATTCATTCAAGAGGTGAGTGGCACCCTTAGAGCATGTAGTGCGTCTTGAAGGGCACATCGTGCAAAGAAAACAGAAAGAGGCAGTGGCACCCTTGGAGCACGTAGTGCGTATTGAAGGGAATGTCACGAAAGGAAAACAAAAAGAGGAGAGTGGCACCCTTGGAGCACCTAGTGCATCCTAAAGGGCACGTCGTGATTTTAACTAGTAAGTGATTAAAACTAGTCGGACTTAAAATGAATGATGTGATAAGAAGGTTTAAAAACAATTTTTCCTAATAGAAAAATGTCACCCAACCTAGTGAAATTAAAACCTAGGTCTAAGTAGAACATGTGGTCAAAAGAAAAATAATAAATAAACATGTAACAAGAAGGGGGTAAAGAAATTCAAACTTTAATTATTAAAATAAAAATTATAATGAAGGATTAAATTTTTGAAAAGGGGTAATGGTTGTTTTATCTACTTTTGCTAAATTAATTTTTAGTTAAAAAGAAAAAAGGGTAAATGGTTATTTTATCTACACTTGCTAAATTGTTTTTTAGTTAAATAGGAAAAAGGGGGAAACTTAAAAGAAAAAGGAAACTTAAGGAAAAAGGGAAACTTAAGGAAAAGGGGAGACTTAAAGAAAAAGTTGAATGTCTAACTTAGTAAGGAATCTAGCCTTTGGGACTTTCTATTTATGAACTCAAATAGCAATTAACTAAGGCGTAAGTCATTTAAGAATTGTAAGGTAATATTGGGACACTGAGGAGCATTATTAGGAATGCTCTTGGTGGGTGAGGGAAATAAGAATAATTAATTAATTAATAAAATTTATTTTCTAGTGCAACTAGGGGATCGAGCAACATGTGTACAGGGGAGGTTTTTCGAAATTAATTAAATGAAAAAGGAATTTAATGAGAATTTGGGAAACTAATTACTTGAAAACTATATAAAAAGGATGGAGGAGGAGGAGTATGGATCGTATCTTTTTGCGTAATGTTACGCTGCTGAAATTTTATCTTGACTGAACTTTCTCTTGTGGGAGTTGGGAAACCCAGCTCAGGTAATGAGTGGTAGCTCGACCTTGCGAGGTGAGTTGGGTGCTAAAATTCTCTGGTATTGTGTGTGTGGCCCCTTTGTGGCTCGGGGGGCTCAGGGGGAAGAAGCGTACCCCTAGCGTTGGCTGGGAGTTACCAGTGAGGTCACATCGGTTGGCAACCAGGAGCTGGATAAAGCACACGCGAGACAACAAATTTAGAGCTTTCCCATTTGGCTATGGTACGCATGTGTATATTTGTATTGAATGGTAGTTTAAGTATTTTTCCTATGCCTTCAGTAATGTACTTCTATTGTGTTAAATTTTATGTTTAATCAGCGTAACACTATCCAGAGATTTCATTTTTATCTTTCAACAAATTGTCTTGATGAGCCCAGCATTTTATGATCAGAGAACTAAAAGTCATCCCTGCCTTATGCTCGTTGTATTTTGAATTGATTTCCCATGGCGATCCCAAACTCTGATTGAAATGACTTCTCTGTGTTTGTTTTTATTGATTTAATATGAAGAAAGACTGTGTTTTTATATTATGTCCCTTATCCTTAAGTTATTAGTCTGTACCTAAGCAGTCATTCAGGAGCCTAATCGACTGTCTTCACTTGGGCGTTTAAGACTAAGATTTAAATGCCTTGTTTTCCTATGCATGGATAATAAGTGAAGGATAAGTTTTCGCCCAACTATCTATCCCTTAATTATCTCTATGTTTTTCTCTTATGATTAATCTCTAACCTTTGCGCCTTCTTTGTGAATGAGTATCTCTGCATTGATTGATTCATTATTGAACGATTAATCTTTGTGTTTATGTGAATGAGTAACTCTGCGATTTGAATGATTAATCCCTAGAATGTTTAAAATCTGCGATTTGACTGATCAATCCCGGAATGTTTAAACTCTGCGTTGGAATGATTAATCCATAAATAATTTAAAATATGTGTTTGAATGTTTAATCCTTGAGTATTTAAACTCTACATTGGATGACTAAATCCATGAATGTTTAAACTCTATGTTTTTTATTGATTAATCTCCGATCACCTTGGCTCCTTGCAAAATATACAGTGAATCTCTACACAACTAATCTCTACATAGCGAATATATATTGTTAGTTCTTTGCTAATTCCTTTTAATGGACAACTAGATCATAGACAACGATTCCTTTCTTTTTAGACAACGTTATCCAAGCTGGACATCCACACATTGTTAGGTAGTGATTTCCTTAATTCATATCTGTTAGAGAATGCATGTTGTTAGATAGTGATTCCCTTAAATATACAAATATGAAAGGCATCATTTGCATGTGAATGTCAGTGTTTTGTAGGTGAATGTCAACGTTTTGTAGGTGAATGACAGTAGTGTATTATGGGATTGACAGCATGGTGATTACTGTTGTGTTGACTACGTTTTCATCCGATATATAATTAGACAGCAAACTGTATATTTTACAGACAGTAATTTTTATAGACAATAATATTATATTTCATATTTTCTATTTACACGTCGATATCATATTAACTCAGTGATATCATGCATTAAAGGAGTTAAGAATGACCAATATAATAAAAGAATATGAGCTCTGCAACTAGGGTTTTGTAACTTCCAGCCGTTCCGAACTGCGTCCTTCTGATGGCCGCCCCGCAGGGGCCTCCGAGTCACAAAGAGGGAATGTCGTCCGGTGTCTCTTACAGCCAAGTCACCAGCGGCAAGGATGCCGCACTAAGCACGAAAATACCCACCTTCGAGACTCCTCCTGAGCTGCACGCGGCTTTCTTAGAGGAAGGAACCTTTAAAGACCGCGATATGGACATAGATCCAGACAAGGGGGCGGCCCCAGCAAAAGCGACGGCCCCTTGGACTCCCGGAAAGTGCATCCCACAGGTGCCGCAGGCCCCAAAATATATTGTAAGCTCACCACGTATAGAGGAACAAAAACAGTACATGCGTGATAATGCTCTGGTAGGAAAGTTTCTAGGGTTATGGCCCTCTGAGAGGGATCTGATCAAATGGATCCAATACTGGTGGAAACCCAGGGGTCACTATGACCTACAGCTGGGATCCAAAGGATTCTTCACCATTATCCTTCACAACTCAGAA
>ML802876.1:23935-47691 GCA_009831015.1 Picea engelmannii | reverse complement strand
ATAATAATCGCATAGCCACTAACATCCACTAACATTTCTAGTTAGGACTAACAATAATCCTTTTAATTTCATTTGCATATAATGTAGCATAGCATAGTATACTATAGGATAGCTCATCTTCCTTGATTTTTTTTCCTCATATTGCTTATATCTCTTATTACAACTAACATGTGTCTTAGGCAGGTGCGACATGTAACAAATCATGGCGCTAATAGCAATGTGATAACAATGAATATAATCCATTCATACAATATGGAATTTAGAGCTTAGAGCAATCAGAACCAACACATAATACGTGTTATCCATCTGCTATTATGTCGCAAATAAAACCAATATTTCATCATCAATCATGTAGAACCCTGTAAGAAATGTCGAATAGCAGCACAAATATCAAATAAGAACCTCATATGATCCTCCAATCTACAAGGGGGTCCCACCTACTAGTATTATATATATCATTAGCTTATAATAATAGGATTTTAGAAATACTTTACGGGCAAAATCCTCGTTGTGATTTTCATCATCAACAAGGTGCTATTGACTGGTTTATCCTGAGTGTGAAGGACTCTGGAATTATTAAGGATTTTTATGGCATCGATGGACCTCCTTGGACTCCGGATTGAGTCAGGGAGTGGATTTTTTATGGTTTGAGTGTTTTTGTTATTGCATATGTGACATATGAGTGGTAAATTATGATGTTGATTTTGGATTGTTGACATGTTTCATTGATGGATGCAAGCTGATGATAGCTTCCTAATCAAACTCACATTTGTATTAAAGGGGTCACACACGACAACCAGAGATATTGAGGGAGAGTTGTGGCAGCAGTCCTACCACAGCCTAGTAGCACTCCCTCCATGGCTCGAACTGTAGGTTAACGATTACCTAGTTTGAGAGATTCACGATGTCATGAGAGAAGATTGAGACAGTCTCTCACAAAGATTCTAAGGGGTGCCCAATAAGGCAGGGTCCTTATTCCTTAGAGTCCCTTAGTCTCCCACAAGGTCACCTAATGTAGCATTGACTCCAAGGGCTTGACATCTACCAAAATCAGTTAAAAGTTGAGTGGCACCCTTGGAGCACGTAGTGCATCTTGAAGAGCACGTCAGATGAATGAAACATGAATGCAGGTGAGTGGCACCCTTGAAGCACATAGTGCATCTTGAAGGGCACATCGTGGTTCTAACACTGGTGATTCAATGAACCTAGGTGCCTAGAAAACAATATCTCATTTTAACCTAGTCATCCTTAAGATAATTTTTGCATGAGTAAAGTTTAAAAATTTATAAAATTTCCCTTAAAACCAATTTTGTTGAGCCTAGTTGAATTTAAATCCTAGGTCTAAGTAGGAATGAGAACAAAAATTCAATTTTGCAAGTAATAAAGGGGGATGAATAAAATGGGGTTAAAAAATTAATTTTAAAAATTAATGGAGGATTAAATTATTTAAAAGATTAATTGTTGGCTAATTGAAAAACTTGCTAATTTAGAACTTAGACCAAAAAGGGGAAACTTAACTACAAAAGGAATGTAGAACATAGAAGGGAATCTAGTCTAGAGAACTTTCCAATTTCAAACTCAACTAAACTTTAAGAAAGGCGTCAATCATTAAGGGAATGTGAGGGAATAAACAAACATCGAGGAGAGTTTGTAGGAACGCTTTTAGGTGGGTGAGGGAAATTGACATTTTAAATTAATCAATTAAATGAATTTTTGGTGCAACTAAGGGATCAGGTGACACGTGTACGAGGGAGAATTTTCCTAATAATAAATTAATAAAAATAATTTAATGTGCATTTGGAAACAAGTCACTAAGAAAACTCTATAAAAGGAATGGCATGGAAGAGGAATGGATCATGTCTGGTAGGCGTAAGGTTACGCTGCCGATATTTTTCTTGACAGGTTTTCCTTGTGGGAGTTGGGATGCCCAGCTCAATTAGAGAGTGGTAGCTTGACCTTGCGAGGTGAGATAGGAGCTATATTTTCTTTGGTTTGTGTGTGTGGCCTCTTTGCGGCTCGAGGGGCTGAAGAAGAAGAATATTACCCCTAGCATTGGCTGGGAGGTACCGGTGAGCTCTCATCGATTAGAAAGTTGAAGTGAGGATAAGTGCAAGTCTTAGCATGAGGAAGCCAACATCAACCTACCTAGGCATCCACCTCCTTAATGGTTACAGTACTCCATCTTTATATTGTGGTTAAAAGTTCAAGAATTTGTGTAATTTCTTGTTGAGAAAAATGTATATTATGGGTTATATGTCAAATTTTAATTTGAAATTTGTTGTGTGTCGCAATTCATGTTCTACCGAGGAATTTCATGTTCTTGTTATGTAGTGGAATGTTTAATTGAAATGGCTTACCTGTCGAATTGCATGCTCTGTAGTGGAAATTTTAATGTCAATCTTAATTTGAAATCTGTTATAAGTCGCAATTTATGTTCTGTAGAGGAATTTCTTGTTCTTGTTCGGTAGTGGAAAGTTTATTTGAAATGTGTTACCTATCGAATTTTGTGTTCTATAGTGGAAATTTTGATGTCAAGTCTTAATTTGAAATATTTTATAAGTCGTAATTTATGTTCTGTAGAGGAATTTCCTGTTCTTGTTCGGTAGTGGAAAGTTTATTTAAAATGGGTTACCTGTCAAATTTCGTGTTCTGTAGTGGAATTTTTAATGTCAAAATCTTAATTTGAATTATGTTATAAGTCGTAATTCATGTTCTGCAGAGGAATTTATTGTCCTTGTTCTGTAGTAGAAATTTTAATTGAAATGGGTTACCTGTCAAATTTCATGTTCTTGTAGTGGAAAATTTGTAGGATTGAAGGGAGACTTGTAGTATGGTGGGCCTTGAAACCCACGACACTTGTGTTGGAACTCTAGATTGCTAGACCAGATCTAGGATGGTTGCACTAACACTAGAAGGATAATTGTTGCCTGTGGAGTTATGTTTATTGAGTACAACACTTGTTGGATTATAGATCATTGTTTTTAAACCTTCTTTGATTTTTTATCCTCACAAATTCCTAGGGCTCTAAGTTAAAGGATTCACATCCCTGCTTCAATCCTTGTCTAGCCACTCTCTCTTTTTCTCTATGTTTGGAGAGGATCAAGGCTCTGCGCCTTCACTCCCTGCCCAGCCAAGCATTTCACCTTGCTACCTCTACAAATTCACTTCTTATCTCTGTGCATCCCTCCTCAGACCCTATGTGTTTATCCTAGAGGCCTTGGGAAGCATTTCCAGCAGATTAAATATGTGTTCCACGATGGGTGAGATCTAGCCCTTGCATCTCATGCCAATTGTAGCGCCTGGGATTTTTCTGCTACACACTCGGTCTCTTGAATCCATGATCCCATCTGCCAATACCTTCATGAGGGTCAGTTAGCAGGCTGTCGAAGCATCATCTATCAGGAAATCTCCCTTCTTAGCTATTCCCTTAGGTGTTGTGTTACCATCGGAGCTTTCTCTTAAAAATAACGGGAACAATATGGATCAAGGATTCTGTCGGAGTCTGTACGCTCTTTGGAATGAACTACAGGGTCGAGATAAAAGAGGGTCGACCCCAGGAATTCTCTTGTTCATAATATGTGTGGAGCCTCATATGCAGGATCGACCCAACAGTTCCCTTGAAAAGAAAGGCATCCCTTCCTCCTGCAATACGTCTTAAAACTCTTCAGACCTGCTACCTCCCTTCCCTCCTCAACGTTGGTCTATCCAAGCGTTTTAACAGTCTAGACTGAGTTGACCTGCCTTCCTCCAGGATAGTATGGTCTCTACACACCAATTAACGTTGGATTGCGCCCCCTTGGATTCCTCTTCCAGTAAATTATTGTTTTTGCTAATTCCGTAATTGATGCCACTGGAGGAAACTCTTTAAATTTTTCCTTTAACCTCTAACGACAACAAACAATTCTTGCCAGGCCTCCTTACATACGGTATTGGTAATTGATATTTATGGTGGAGAATTTTTAATAGGAATAGTATTTTGGGAAGTGTCTATAACCAATAATTTAAGGTTGACAAGTGTGGCGTGTAATCCCTCATTCACACCCAAAATGTTAGACCAGACCCCTTGCGCTTTAGTTCATTTGACAATTATTTGGCTCCTTGAACGAATGCATTGTACGGATGATTGTCGTTATCTTAACTCGCACCTTTAGAACACGATTGTCACATGTTGTTTAATCCTTCTTTATATTTTGCGCGATGATTTGCAGTGTCGATGAATGACACAGTTAATAGAATGCATGCACACACTGAATCAATGACTGACTAGACAATTAAATCATTTCTTTGCACACACTGAATTTTTATTGCAATGCATGATGTTAGACCCTAGACTCCTCATGCATAGAGAAACCTTGAAGTGAATATTGATATTAGAGACTTCATACTACCTTCACGTAATGAATTGTGATGTGGTGGTTGATCGTTAGACCTTAGAGTCCTTGTGCATTGAATAATGTTACTCTTGCGCCTCAACTCTAGGAAATGAATGATCTTATGTATATGATCATATTTCCTTATGCAACCAATACATTCGTTTACCTTGCACCTTCCCTTATGTTGTCGTTTATTGGATTAACAACCTTTATTGTGCCATTAAATATTTAGTGATTGATCGATGTAGACGCTAGACTTCTTGCACCTACGAATTTTATGCCTTGTGTGATGGTGTAGAAATGGTTTATCTTGCGCTTTGGATTATGTTGATGAGTAGGTGTTAGGATTGCTCACGCCTTGGACTAAGTTGTTTCTTAAATGTTCACACATTAGTTATCTAGCACGCTTGTCACAATGTTACGGTACGCTTCCAGGTGAATGATTATTGGCGAAATGATCTATAAGTGAATATGTTAATCTGGAAATGGATCTTGTGCTTACCTTGAAAATGATGTTGATTATTGTAATTGATGTTTTATTTAATCGCGCACTTGGAAGTTAAGTTGATATCGTTATGCCTTGAAAATTTAATAAGTAGATCATTTGTGCCTTGATGATCATTGAACGTTAACATTGGCACCTTTAGGCATCGTCATTAATTGTAGAACGCAGTGGTGTTGGGCTGCTATTAAATATGGTGTTAATACATCATTATGTGTGTCATGGTTCATTGGGATGATGTGTAGGCATTGTTTCGTAATTGATTATTAATGTGTTATTACTATTCGTTGATATGTGATTGACGTGTCAATGATGTTGCTAATTTTTTATGTTTTAATTTTCCTAATGCAATGAAAAAAAAAAGTGGCATGTTGTATGTTGCTTGTGTGTCGTAACGAAAGGGTCGTTAAATTCATTGATCTCTAGTAAAATATTTTGAACTAGGATCTTATTCCCAATTATCTTATTTAAGTAAGAAACAAAAGACTACATGTATATGTGAATATGGAGGTAACTCCAATTTGTAATCCATACTTCCAATCTTCTGCAACAGCTTATAGGGACCATAATAATTGGGTTCTAATTTTTTGTCCTTATTTTTTTACTTGAGTGACATCTATTTGTATGGTTGTATCCTCATAAATACCCAATCCCCCACTTACAATTCATTTTCATTTCAATGTCGATATGCTTGTTGTTTCATCCTATTTTGTGTTTTAACCAAGTTGTCCTTCATAGTTTAAAAACCTATTGTTGGTTTTGTATGTGATCCTCCACTGCTTGAACATTTCCTTCCCTTTTCCACGGTGATGTTATGGTTGGATGATGATATCCATAAAGTTACATAAATGGGGAAATTTTTTATGAAGTATGGAAGGATGTTTTGTACCACCATTTTACCAAGGGAAACCACTTGACCCATTGTGTTTGTTTATTATATGAAAAGAAATGGCGATACACTTTTATAAATTTATTCACAATATCAGTTTTCCCATCAATTTGAGGATTTCAAGAGGAGATATGAGCCAATTGAGTACCCAAACAATAAAGTAAATTAGTCCAAAAAAATTCAGTTTAAATTAGATCTTTGTCACTTACACTAATCTTAGGGATTCCATGTAGCTTCTGGACTATTTCCATGAATGTTGTGGCTACTGTAATTTATTTAAAAGGATAAGAAAGGGATGAAAAATAGGCATACTTTGTGATTTGATCCACTACTACCATGATGACATTCATTCCTTTGAAATTTGGTCACACCTGCAATAAAATCCATTAAAACCCCTTCCCAACATTGATTTGGTATAGCTAATTTTATGAGACTTGGGGTCTTGATTGTCTCTCCCTTATTTTATTTATAAACCACACATTCAACCACAAACTTTTGAAAATTAACTTTAATACCTTCCCAAAAAAAATCCTTCTTGATCCTATTGTAAGTTTTCAACAAATCTGAATGTCCTCATATAAAATAAGTGTGCAATTCCAAAAGGACCTTCTATTTGAGTTGGCAATTATTACATAAATAAAATTGATATTGATACCATAGCAAATAATTATTCCACGCAAAGTTATCTAATGCACTTACATCATCTTGTAGTTTTTGAATGATATTGCATACCTTTTGATCTTGCTTCCAGTATATCCTTTCTTTTTCTACACAATAAGATTGTGGAATGGAAATAGCACACAGTAAACCCTATGTGTCTTCTTGTTTCCTTGAAAGTGCATCTTCCACCATATTTTATTTTTATTTTTTGTATATAATTTAAAATTATTAACCTAGCATATTTGTAACCCATTTGTGTTTCTCTTATGAAGATAATCGTCATTCCAAGAAGTACTTCAAACTTTTGTGATATGTTTTTACCTTGAATTATCTTTCTATTAAGTAAGGTTGTTGTTTCGTAACTTCATGTAATATTTCCACCATTTCCTTTTCATAAATGGATTTGAGTAAGGTATTTCCTTTAAGTTTGCTACTTTCAAAGGCAAGGGGACTTCCTTCTTACATCAAAATTACACCAACTCCATCATCTGAGGCATCAAGTTCCATAATAAAGGTTTATGTGAAGTTAGGCATGACTAGGATGGGAGTTGTACACATATCCTCTACAATATTTTCAAATTATTTGGTTTCTTCTTGAGTTCAACAAATTTCCTCCTTTTTTAATAACAATATTATAGGTGCTTCTATTTGACCACAATTATTGACAAACTTACAATAATATCCCGTCAATCCTAAGAATCCTCTAAAATTATTCAATCTTTTTAGAATTGACCATTCCATCATAGCTTTAATTTTGTTAGGGTCCACTTTGACATCTTCATGACATACAATACGAACCACATATTCCATTTCTTAAACCCCAAAGGAACACTTGGAAGGCTTTGCATATAGTTGTTTTTGTTCCAATATTTTTAATACCATGTCAAAATGTTGTACATGTTCTTCACAATATTTTTTGTAGATCGGTATATCATCAAAAAATATTTAAAAAAAATTATGAGTAAGGGTGCTATAGCGGGAAAACCCCCCTATGGACTACACTAGGGTTCAACATGTAGGCATATATAACCGTCTAAAAGTATCCTAATTTTTATAACTACCCCGAACATACCCCACATTCATGCATGAAATACAAAGTGAAAAGATCAGGTAACTCTACATTTAACTCTGCGTCTGATGTTGATCATTTCGCGTTCGATAGCTCCGCTGACTACAAGCCTCCTCCCAAGGCTGGCCTGCATTCACAAACAAATAAATAGGGAACTAAAAACATGCATCTCATATATGAATCATGGGTTAGATTTCAGTATAAAACATACATCAAACATAGATATTTGACACATCGTATTTCGGGACAGAAAAAGTATTCCTTTTATTGATATCACAATGTTTACTTACAATGAGATTGGCGACTGCTCCGTGAACCTAGTCTGGGATCCTCTTCACCAAGATCCAATTGTGCTTCCATGTATTTTTCTCCTCTCACACTTCTTCTAGGGAAATGGCATAGGCTTATGATAGAGGAAAAAGGGATAGAGTGGGAAATTTTGATGCAAATCTCACAAGGTGGCTGCAATTCCTGGGGCAAGGAGGGGATGTGGAACGGGCATAGTTTCATTGTTCTTATGCTTATCCTTGGAATGAAACCCCAAAACCTCCTTTTATATGACAAAAGGATGGTTATTCGGTTGGGTGATAGGCTATAGGCGATGGGACAGTTGGAAAACTACCCAATAGCCCATAATTTCAATGAATTCCTTGCAACTTTTTAATTTTTGAAAATTTTGTGGGTATATGCGAGATGTAATGGTGCATATAGCATATGTACGTGAGTTTTAGTGGTGTAGAAAGCATGTGTATGTAGGCAGTAGTGGTGCATGGCACGTACATCTTCAAAAATAGTGTTTTTAAGAAGAGTTGCTTTGTGATGGCTTGGCAAAAATAGTAAGTAAGACGGCCAAATGTCATGTATGCATGTATGGTGAAATTTAGGGTTATAAAATATGCCCCCTAATGTGTGAGGTCACAAGAGCATCTAATGGTCGAAATACATTACAAAACCTTCACCAACGTACGAATCGAGTGAGGCCCAAGACCAGAGTTCGGGAGGTGCCATCTGCAAAAATAACAATTGTCTCACCGAGGTGGGCATACCCATTCTCGGGATGAAATAATTCATGGCTTCCAATCATATACACTGCATATCCACGTCATATAACTATATAAAGTGTAGCCAGGATCAATACATAGTGGATCTACATCTCAAAATCAAAGATATACATGTATAGTATCCATCTTCAAGAATCCAAATGACGCCTGATGGCTGGAGATGAGGCCTTTAGAGCTCGAGAAACAACTTCAAGATCTTCAAAACTCAGGTAGGAGTGTAATTTGAGTGTACAACTTCAGTACCTAGAGGTCTTCGACAGCTCATCGGGGAACAGACAAGAGGATCTCAGTGATCAAGCAGAGAACTTCATTGATTTTGAACAAGGACTTGATTGGACTTTTGGGAATGGTTTGGCATGAGGGAAAGAGACAAATTGTAGAAAGGATGAATCATGTTGGGTAAAACTTCCCTTGGACAAGAGCATGACTGATGATCATACTCAGGCAGCATGACATTAACATAATTTCATGATGCAGGAGGAAACACAAACTCTCCATGTGTTTGGAAGGATAACCAAACGGAGGAGGACACAGCTCTATGTAGAGAGAACAACTTACTAAGGTCATATTAAATCCCAATGCTCGACGAAAAACTAAAGGATTTGCTTTGTCCAAGGGAAACTCATTGTGCTGCCATAAAAGGAAAATAAATTTCCCATCCTCTTTTTGGGGTATATTTGATTTTTGTTTTTGTCTTTTTCAATATTTTGAAGAGCTTGAAAAAGAATAAAAGAATGCTACGTTACAAAGGAAGAACAAGTGTCACAAGAATACTAGTTCCAAGTGCAAGGAACACACTAATGCTCATAGAAAGGAGACATGTGCAGGAAAACGACACTCAGGGAAAATTCCTCCATGGGTCAAGGTGTCAGGTCGCAGAGGCAAAGTGCTACAAGGCTTGCGTATAAGGCATGCTTCAAAGGTTCAGTTGAGAGCAACATGGAGCTAGAATTAGGCCAAATATGCATTGATGCAACTATGATTAGAAAGACACGATGAAACCCCCTTAAATTTATTTTTCACGAGCCCAGAGAAGGTAATCTCAGTAGTTTTTTCACGTTTAGAGAGTCTGAAAAAATGTAAAACAAGACTCCACTCGAGTATTGATGCAGACCCCCATACCCTTGGGTCGAGGTCCACGTAAGATCGCTCTAAATCTTCCCTTTGAGTCTCTATTGACTCTTTGATTCCTCCTCGGGGAATCCCACACACATACAATGGTGTTTTCCACAAGTCCTTATGAATTGAGCCCGCATGAACAAACACTAGGCACCAACTCAAATCCTCTAACCCACAATGTGATCACGCCTTTTCGTGAATTCGGAACTTCGGATCTCACAACTTCGTGACTTTTTTTGCCGAGTTTCTCGACCCTTCAACTGTCGAAACCCAAAATGTGGATTCGCTAAAGTGCTTGATTGTGTTTTCCTCCACAGTTGTATCGTGTTTCGTGATTTCAGGAATATCAGAACAAAGACCCCTACCTCTTGTCCGTGAAAGTGTTGAAATGCCAAATCCTAACTCGTTACCAAATGTTGGCTCCCCAATGGGTCTTTTCGTCAATTCAGAATCTTGCACTTCGCGACTTCACAAATTCTGATGCAAGGCTCTCGGCTTTCCAAACTACGAAACCCTGAAACAGTCAACAAAGTTTGACTCCACCTAGCGACAAGTACGCCACTTGTCACTTCACTGCCCTCTATCTATGACACGAATTCTTTTGACCCTTCAAAGCCCCAAACTCCGAAATGAGAGTTCACGAGAGAACCGACGAACCTCGTCGAATTCGATCTGACGACCCTATTTCTCCTAAGTTTACAATTAGAAAGGAACTCTCCATAACTCCCCTTGCTCCTCTGCAAGATCTAATGGCTCTCGCAACTTTGGAAATTCTCCTTGGAGAATTCCATCTGCTCGTTCCTTCCTTAACAAATTCTACGAAATGAACAAGATGTTCCTTCGCTAGAACTTATCCACCTGCAAAGTGACTTCACTTCACCTCCCTCTAAAGTATTTTGATCTTTGTCTTCCTTTGAAGTATTCAAAGATACTACCCCTTCTGAGCTTTCTTTGCAATTTTGAGTCTTCAAAAAGACTCCTACACACACTCCTTGCGGCAACCCTTCAAATACTTATAAGTATTTGATTATCTTGACTCTGTGCACCTTCTGCGTCAGTAGTCTTCCTTCAACTTTCCTCTTGGTTGATAAGTTCTAAGATTTCAACCAGCCTACGCACACCTTGCATGGCTTCTGTGCTTCACTTGCACTTCTGCTGGAATGAGAACAATGGTATCCCTCCTGAGCTTTTCAGAGATAAACTCTGAATCCTTGTCAACGCACTCCTTGCGGATGATTTCACAACACTCCTTGCAGGAACTTCTCTCACTCAAGAAGAGAAAAAATTGAAACTCATTCTCTCTCTCTCTCTCTCAGACTTCAAACGTTTAACATGAAATCATACACACACATCATATAAAGCAAATGCATAACAGAGAGAGTAAAGCAACTGTAAACAGACTATTCAACATGTACAAACAGAAAACATCATAACACCATGAGTCTAAATCAAAGCTTCATATATTAATTCAAAGATCCTGTACATGGGTTATTCTCTACAGCTCTCTGCTTACAACTCTCCAGCTTATGAATTCTAAATGATCATAATGTTACAATGATACAAGGGTGAGGGTGTCTATATCTGTTTTCCCTCCTTGAAGGGATGTAAGTGCCCTCTGGAAACTTCATGCTCGAGCACTCCTTACTGAGCCTGCAGGGTGTACAGTAACCCTGTGAATTTCTTCCACGTGACACTCCTCCTTCTCTGAACTCAAATTGAGTTTCTTCTATGCACTCTATGCACTTACTCAATGCCCTCTTAGCAAAGCTTCACAGAACTTCAAACAATGTCTTCTCTCTGTGCCCTCCTATGCATAGTTCGACCTCCAAGGTGTTCAGGAACCTTGAGGTTTCTCCCTGAGTCAGTGACTCCAGCTGGTGCACCCTTCTGGCACGTCTCTATCTAAACTCTGTAGAATTCAGAAGTGCACTCCTTGCACTGTCTTGCAGAACCGCAGTATTCTGTCATGCAACCTCTTGCATGAAGCCTCAAAGAACCCAAACCTGAAATCAAAGACCTCACAGATAGGAAAATCTATCTATCTCCTGCAGATGGAACTTAACATACATCTACAGCATGAATGAACACACAACATTCATAAAAGACACATAAACACATAAAAAAACACATATGCAGGAAAAACTACTTTGTATTAATATCAATGTCTAATTACAATGTGTTGAGCTCGGACTGCTACAGAGTCTCGGCTCCCTCTCTTTTTTCTATCTTCTTTTTTTTTCTATCCTCTCTCCCTTCTCTCTTGAAAACATTAAGAAGATCTTTTTACAAAAGGGGGGCTCCTCGAACGCTTCCCTCCATCCTCACCAACTCTCATTAATTACAATGAATTACATTGAATGGGAATCTAATCCAAATTGGATCTAGATCCCCATCAACCTGTCAGCCATTAAGATGACACCAACTACAACATGATCGAAGGCATGGCTTTGGCTCTACCAGCCTTACAAACATTTAATATATTAAATTCAAATTTGAATTTTGAAAGTGAGAGGGTTGTGCCTCTCCTCTCCATTGAACGTGTGTTGGGTGTGTTGGTTGGCTAGCACGCTGCTAACATGGAGCGATGTTCCTGCATCAAGTACCTTTTTTGAAGGTAGTCTAGTCGATTCGAAAAAGGGATAAATTAGCACTAAAAATACGTCTATTAAAAACCATTTTAACGAGTGTGACACAGACAAGATCACTCAACAATCTTTTCAATTTTAAGGAGTCTGAAAAGATCTTAACTATGGACTCACAACCTTTTTCTAGATTTAATCTCCTTAGCCCGAAAAAGTGTAAAATCTACTTAGGAGAACTCTCCCGGTGAGACGAATCTCCTGAGGTGTACCTTTTTCCTCCTTAATCTATAGGCTGGAAAAAGGGGTAAACGCATGCCAGCAGATATTTTTCTGAACCAATTTAACAAGTGTGAAAGAACAAGGTCACTCGACGATCTTTTCAATTTTAAGGAGTCTGAAAAGAACTTAACTATGGACTCCGTAGGGGATATTCTTTTGGACCAGTTTAACGAGTGTGAAGGAACAAGGTCACCCAACAATCTTTTCAATTTTAGGGAGTCTAAAAAGAGCTTAACTATGGACTCCGTGGGGGTTCCTTTTTCGTAAATTTAGTCCCTCAGGCCCGAAAAAGGGTTAAACTTATACCTGGGAATACTCCTCTAGAAAACAGAAGTTCCTAGAGTATACCTTTGTTCGTACAATTGACCATCTGGACCAAAAAAGGGGTAAAATACCGTCGGACTGACATGCCTTCAAATTTTAGTTTGACGAGCATGAAGGACAACAAGATCACTTGGCAATCTTTTCATGTTTAGAGAGTCTGAAAAGGGCTTAAAATAAGACTTGTTTTCTGGGAGTCCCGAGGGTGAGGCCAAGAGTGATGACACATCAAACATATGAGGCTCAATATCATAATCATGACAGGACTAACAAGGACTCTCGAGCCTAAAGTCATTAACGACGACATGGACACCAAAATGCAACCAGGATCTACCTAGGGCATCCATGTGGAGGTAGGATCTACCACTAAATTACAACACTTCTAAAGCAGCAATGATGGTTATGTGTCGCAATTCGGTGGGATTGATACTATGGCAAAGTGGAAAATACAACGAGATGCAAAAATTGGAGGTGGAATCCTAACTTAAATGAAAAAATTTGGAAAAACGACTTTTACCAAAGAATATTTAAAAGTGACCCATCTCCCAAAAGTTTTCCAAACCAAAAGTGAAGCGTATTGTAACATCCAATGAGAAACTCAAGAACCATGTTAAATGATTTTCAAGCCAGAAAAAATGACAAAAGGGTTCAAAAAAGGCCAAAAAAGTCTATAAATAGAAGCTGACAACTCATTTTTACCATTGCAAATTGAGAATTAACCAAAAATCCAAAAACACCCCTTTGCAAAAATAGTTGATTCCAGGAGCTCCAGAGGACGAAACGAACTTCCACTCTGTCCAAGTAAGTATAAATTAATCCCTCTTTCATTTCCATACTTCTTTTTTGTATTTGTTTTGTTTTTTTTTTGGGGGGGGCGCACTCTTAAAAAAGGGTGGCCCTGCGTGTACGCAGGCTGTCCAAGGACAACCCACGTGCATATGCCACTGTGTCCAAGATAGCTCGTGTACACCCTCAAAAAGGTAGAAAAATGAAAATACAATAGCTAACTTCCTCCATGAACTTGTCATTTGATAGGATGTATGTCCACTAGAGAGAGGGGGATCACAAAGACATTGATATCTTGGTCCATGAGGACCCTGCAACTATGGCTGCATTGAGACAATGTGGGTTATGGAAGTTCTTTCGGTGTCCATTCATGAGGGAACAACCTAGGCTACTAAATGCCTTAGTGGATTATTGGCACCCCTATGCTGAGGCGTTTCTGCTTGAGGGGCATTCGTTGACTCCAACAACTGAAGACATTTACTTTCTGGCTGGCCTCTCGAGGAGAGGTGAACTAGTCAACTTGCGAGATTTTCCCCCTGGGCCTCATAACATTACTGATATGATCAGACTGTATTGTGAGGCCGACACTGATAAAACACGTTTTCAGGTTCCAATCCACAAGATCACCAACCTATCACTAAAAGTGATAGTTTTACTCATTGGTCGGATCACTGGATTTGAGGCCTTACATCAGGCCTCTCGAGCGCACATGCATTGTGCAGTACAGTGCTTAAATGCATGAATATTTGACTAGAGCATGACCATGCTTAACTACATGAAGAGACAACTCACCGAGTGTTGCAGGAGGAGTAACAAGAACTTCAGATTCGGTACCATTTTATGCTCATTCTTCTTTGAGAGGGTACCCAGTCTTATTACACGCGAGACTTTGCAGGGGCATGTGGCCTCACTCCCAGCAGTGTGTAGATGGGCAACATTGTTGCCACGACAGGGAGGAGGGAGGACCATAAAGGCCTTTGAAGATACATGTTTTTACTGGTGGGAACGATAGATTTCGGTGATAGAGAACTACCCCTACATCAGGATGAACTTTTCCAGGGACCCGGACATGACTATACCTCCTAGAGAGGAGCAAGGAGAGATGGGTACGTTTGTTTTTAAAATTATTTCATTTTTAATTTCATTTTATATATATCATTTTTATGTGAATCATAGTATCTAAAAACTATGTATCTTTTTATGTACAAATGTGGGACCAATGCATCCAATAGACTTCGCGAGGACCAGGTGGCGTCCTCAACCAGAGGCAGTACCAATAGTGGTTTTTGGACCAACAACAACAACAGCGGGGGGACCTCCAGCCGAAGAGGCTGAGAGAGTGTTGAGATAGGTGGAGCAGAACCTCATTGCACTCACTCGTACAGTGCCCATAGCCGAGATCGAGGATCTCCCACCATCAATGCAACCCCACGTAGTTGGGGTGCCCCGGACCTAGGTCCATCTTTTTTTATGTTTGGAAAATGTCTTCGTTCACTATGGTAGGGCTAACATGCCTCGTGCTTAGCTAGGGTGGAATACTTATGTGCAAGGGAACTCTTTTGTATATTTTTGAGGGCATAAGCCCCGTGATGTATACTGGATATATTATTTTTTAGGTTCTTGCACCCACCTATTGTTACTGGATAAATCAGTAGGTGCGGACACTAACAGATCTCCCTAGATCCACCTAGATATAGAACAAAACAGGACAGGACATGACTCTTTCTCTAAGTTGTGGTCATTGAATCTACTATTAAGAAGGAATGAGTGAAATGCCTTTATATCGCTTCCTTAGGTCTCTGTTGTCCCTGCTTTTCTCTGGTGCTCTTTTGAAATCAGGTCCAAGAATACACAAACCAACCCAAGTGAAGATAACAAAGTATATTCAACGTCAACCTATGCATATGATCAAGGAGTTATGCAATAAAATAAGAGTGATTTTATGGGAAAGGGACATGCCACTATATTATATTAAATGAAAGTAGAAGATACAACCAGATCGCATTGATGTCACAAGATTCCTTTCAGTGACCCTTGGTTCCAACACACACACTTTCTCTACATTTGCATGAAGAAGATTCAGCACAACATGATAGACCAAATAGAGTCTTCAAGCTTCTATCCAAGCAGATTTTTTCACACAATTCTTTCACCAATTCTTCATTCAATCTTGCTTAACCTTTTCCATGAGAAACCTTTCAATATATAGAATAAGGAGAGATGGTTACATGGATGAGTATGATCCCACTAAATCTGAGAAGTCAGTAGGATGCCAACCATGCAAATTCCAACTCATTTTCTAGAAGATTCCCTTCTAGAACTTTTGTGACCTCTTCTCTTTTCCAAGCTTTGAAACAGGTTTGCACCCTACCTATAGAGTAGACTGAAAATATTTTGCACCCTAAGTTTGGGTTGCCTGTGAGAATGAAGGATTTTCGCACCCTATAACATAGGCAGCCTGCGAACTCATCTTAAAAATGTGTTTTTTGGAAGAAGACAACAGTCACTTTTCTCAAGCAAAAAGTCCTTGTGGGAGCCTGAATACATCACTTGTAGAGACATCACCAGAGTGACCAAAATAATGTGTAACACCTATGTACTCTGATACTTTTGATATACATATGTGTATTTACATCTTTTATGTCTTATGGATCACATTTTTTACAATGAATGTACATGTGTATGTGTGTGCTTCTTTCAAGTGTGTGCAATATGCCAATCTAATACTTGATTAGCTAGAGTATCAGTCATTTGATTTAGTCTCCTAGGAACATGGAGATACATAATGTAATCAAAGAAACGTTCTAAGAGATGTACCCTAAGGAACCGTCGGTGTAGAGTAGGATCGTAAACGCGGTAAACCCCATTTAATTGGGACACAACTAGTTGTGCATCTAAGTAGACCCAAAGGTGAGAGATACCATGCGACAAAGCATCACGAAGAAACTCTATCAATGCGCTATACTTGGAAACATTGTTTGTGGCATCACCTAAACAGATACCTCCATAAGATAGCAACTGGACATGAGGTGTAAAGATCACCCAAGCTGCAGAAGAAAGCCTCTGAGTGTGTCAGCTAGCATTGTCCACGAACCCAACGAACACCCCTGATTCACTTGACATCTTCCATAGTGAAAAAGATGACATCAATAACGACATGTCCATAAAACAAAAAGATAAAAAAAACTAATTGTATAAGAACTATACCTATGTACAAGAAGTCACCCAAGGCGACCCACCTACAAGTAATACTTCTTGAGGTAGAGCCCATTTCTAGGCTCCACTAAAGCGTTTCCCTATTCAACCAGACTATAAGTTCCCTTATTTAGTACCTCCTTCACAATGAAAGGTTCGAACCACATGGGTTTTAACTTTCCTTCCCCTAGGGGATCCTTATCTTGGTCATAGACTAGGTCAAGGTCGCCTTCGGAGAAAATCTAAGGACGAACGGACCGATCGTACTGACACTTGAATCTTTGCTTGTGAGCCTCGTTAGCCAAGGCTACATCATGTCGTTTCTCATCGAGATGCTCGAGATATAATAAGTGTTCCTCAAGCGGTGAAGTGTCTGGAAATAACTGTACTACCAGCTTTAGAGATGGGATCTAGCACTCTATAGTCAAGATTGCTTCCAGCTCGTAAATGAGTTGAAAAGGTGAGAAACTGGTGGAAGTCTTTACAGACATTTGGTACGCCCATAATGTCAAGTACAACATCAAATGCTAATTTGACTTGGCAGAATTGATCGTTCGTTGTAGAATAGTCTTAAGGGACTTATTCATAGCCTCTACCTGACCATTCACTTGTGGGTAGTAGGGTGATGAATTCTCTTGCCTCAACCCAAGATTTGATGTTAACTCGGACATCATTTTATTTTGAAAGTGATTTCTATGGTCAGTGAAAATCTCCTTCAGGATGTCGAACCTTGTTATTATCTGATTGAAAATAAAGAGATTTGTTGTCTCGCCATCATTATTGAATGTTGGCATAGCCTCGAACCACTTTCTGAAGTAGTCTACTGCTACAATGCTATAAATATGCCCCCTGGTTGAGGTCAGGTGGTATGTAGTGAAATCAATCCCCCACTTGGTGAAAGGACCAACAGTAATGGCAGGAAACATGGGAGTGGGGTTTTCCCTCATCTTCCGAGAGAAGATCTGACACGGGTGGCACTTCTTGATTGATTCAACGCAATCCTTGATTAACATCAACCAAAAGTAACCAACTCATAGAATATTTTGGGTTGTTTCCAACCCAAAAAAATGACCACCACATGCTCTGGTGTGGCAGTCATTAAGAATGATTTATGCTTCTTCATGAGTGATGCATCAGCGAAGGATGTAATCAACACCTCGATGATACAAAGTGTCATCGAGTATGAGATAGTTTTTTTCCTGATGGCGTATACGTCGTCTCTCATCATGAGAAGCAGAGGTAGGGCACTTCAAATTCTGGAGATAGACTAGTATATCTCCATACCAGGGGTCCGAAGATGAAATCAGAAAAAGATCTCCTTTAATCGTTGATTCTTCAGGCGTAACATCACCTGATTCGATCAGAAGTTCTGAGATAAGTTCCGCAAAGACCAATGAATTTTTGGATTTCACAGAAACAAAATCCAAGTCAAATTCCTGGAGGATAGCGACCCATCTACTGATCTTTCCATTGATGATGCGTTGTGTAAACACATGTTGAAATGGATTCACAATGGCAATGATGGTGGTCTTACGAAGCAAGATATAATGACGGAACCGATGGACAACATGCACTACTGCCAACGCTAGCTTCTCAACATGGGATTAGTTGAGTTCTGGTCCAACCAGGCCTTTTCTCAAGTAATAAATCACATGCTCTTCAAGCATATTGTCCTCTTGAACCAAGACCATAACGATGGTCGACTCTTCAGCATCCAAATACAATAAGAAATATTTATTATAATTGGGAGGCCAGAGTAGAGGGGTAGACATGAGGTCACATTTCAACGCTTTGAAAGAGCACTGAGCATCTTCGTCCCAATGTAAAGGGACTCCCTTCTTCAGTAAACGCATGAACCCTTTAGTGATATCGACATAGTTTGCAATAAAACGCCGAAGAAAATTCACTTTACACTGTAAGATTTGAAGCTGAGGGACTGTGCATGGGGAAGGCAATTGAACTATTGCCTCAACCTTTAGAGGATCTACCATGATCCCTATTGTCAAAACTATGAAACCTAGCAGACGACCTGACATCACGCAAAAACTGCAGTTGTTTGGATTCAAGCGAATCCGATAGTAGCAACATCGCTCAAATATTAATCGGAGGTGTGAGGGATGATCAACTCTCTTGTAAGATCATGATGATAAATCATCAAGATAATCCTCTACTATATGTCTCAGGTCATGGAAATCAAAAGACATGGCCCGCTAAAAAGTGGCTCCAACATTTTTTAGGCCAAAAGGCATCTTCCGATAAGAAAATGTACCCCATGGACAGATAAAAGTTGTTTTATGTTGGTCTTCAGGATTAATCTGTATCTGATTGTATCCCAAAAAAACATTCATGAAAGAAATGATCTTACAGCCTACACACTCATCGACGATATGGTCAATGAATGGGGTGGGGAAATTATCCTTTGGATAGGCCTTGTTCAAATCACGGAAGTCCATACATATGCAAATCGTTCCCTGCTTTTTGTTGACTGAAACAGGATTTGACAACCATTGAGTCAACTGAACGGGGTAGATGAAACCGACTTTGAGAAGTTTCTCTACTTCAGCCTTAATAGTTGCTACTTTCCAAGGATTCACCAGATGAAGTTTCTGTCGGACCGGCTTGGCATCAGGATAAGTCATTATTTCTTGTTCGATGATTCTTGGATCAATGCTTGGCATTTCCTCGTAAGACCAGGAAAAAACGTCACGGAATTCCTTAAATAAATTTGTATAGATATGAATCTCCTCAAGGGATTAATCTGCTCCGACGAAGACATTCTCCATGACACCAGGGGTTCTGGAGATGTCAATAGGTATCATTTCAGCAATGGTTTCCATATTACCCTCGGAATAAACTATGTGCGTAGCCAGAGGATTAATAGGACAAGACCTATCTCCAGTCATAGTCAACACGAATTCTCCTAACTCTATTCTTCTTAACTCTGGGAGGAAATAAGATCTATGATGGAGATCATCCAAGGGTCTGTCTGGACCAGTCAATGCCTCTAAAATCTCCTCGTTAGAGGGCAAGACCAATTCTAAAGAATCGGTTGTGGCAATGGAATCTTGAGCCCAAATAGGCTTGAGAAATGGATCTAACTTCAGTGCAGGACTCGGATCGAGGTCAGCCAAAGCTTGCTAGACAATAAAGTACGCAACTTATGTTGCAGAAAAGGGCATGGACATGCCAAGATTCCCTGTCCCTTCCATCGAGGCCGATGGGGAAGGAAGAGTCCACAGATCGGTAAAGTAAGTCATACAAAATGACAACACTTGAAAGATCTCAGCCTAGGCTGGTTGGAGATAACTGATATCATCTTGACATCGTCAGAAGGAGGTGGGTAATCGAACGTACCCATCAAAGGTGGGCACAAACCAACCCCCACATTGACGATGTCGGGCTATGGGTTATCAATCATTGGGACCATGGATGCCCCCGATGAAGGTTAGGACTTGGAGAAGGACAACTGATCAATGGTCACAATTCATCCCTCGTGTGGAAACAAAAAGACCCAAAAAATAGTGGCAACCACTGCATGCATTTCATATGTCCAACTCCTTCCTAACAACAGTTTGTAGTCGAGAGGCGCATCGACCACTTCGACTTCGACGCACATGGTCTTCCCTCCCAACTACATGAGGAAAGAAGGGATGATTCCATGTGGTCTGAAAGAATGACCGTCGAAAGTAGTAAGTAGAGTAGGTGACGGAGATAAAACGGGTTGGCCAATGGCCTACCAACACGCCAATGACATCACGCATGTCAAGGCACGCTCATCAACCACCATGCGGAAAATGTTAAGAGTAAAATATTTCATGGGGTGAGCCACTACTATTTGAAATGCAATGTGGTATGGGAGATGAGGTTTCAAGTTGGTCGTATCAAGCATGATCATTCCTGGATTACAGGTCTCAGCAGATCCTAAGGTAGCTAACAGGGCCTTTCTCTGCGAAGAGAAGCTCTGGAGGACCTCCAAAGAATACATCACGCAAGGGGTTTGTGAAAACTCCTCCACCATAGAGTAATTATGGACGACCCTCACATTTGGATTATGCGCATCTTTCTTGAAATCCCCTTTTGAGATGCATGTCATTGTTTCTCCCATCATCTTCTCAATCTGGAGAGGAACTGATGGGATTTTAGCTTCTTTACCCTTTTCAGTAGTGTTTGGCATTTTGTAATCGTGTTCCCTAGTTTCTATGTGAGTGTCACCCTTCAACATATAAACATTTGTGGCCGAGGGGTTACTAGAAGATGGAGAGGGTCCCTGACTGCCCCCATCTGCACTCGAAGAGGCTTGAGTCAAATTTTTCCCAGAAATGGGTTCATTAACACATCAGGTTGTTGTTGCACCAATAACTTATGGGCCTCCGCAAGTCGAGGGCATAGGTGAGTCGGGTGGTCTTTCGTGAAAAGGTTACATAGATACTTTGACTTTATTTTCTCTGTGTTTCCCCAGCCAGCATTATTGATGGGTTTCTTATCCCTCTTACCCTTCTTATTTCGTTGTTTTTTCTTTCCATCAGGATGTTGGTTGGCCTTCGGTTTTGTCGACTACACACTATGTACATATGACGTTTGAGTAGGGGGATCAATCGAAATAGAGGTTTGGTTGGCCGATGTCTGTTGTATCGAAAATTGTTGCAATTGATTCGACAACTGATCAGTGGGCTTCACTTGTGTTGAACCAACTATGCCATCAGCATGTGGTCCAGACTTGTGTCTAGTCTTTTCAAGGATAGACCGTGGCACATTTGGAAAAACATCGTAAAGTAAACTAGACTAAGAGTATATCAGTTCAAGTTGTTGATCTCTCATTATCGCCTCTTCCTCGGAAAAGACCCTCGACATTGCAATATCCTTGGATAGTTGAGGTACCAAAGACTTGAGGAACCACTCCAGCAGAAATGCTGGTGGAACCGGTACTTTTATCAAACTCTTTTGACGTCATTGTTGGACACACCTACCACACTTAGAGGGGGGGTGAATGAGTGTGGGGCTCTTTTTCCCAAAACTTCCCTCTTGCACAAACACTCATCAATTAGCATTCAACATTTATTCATTACCCATTGTTGTCATTTATAGCCAGTTAGATGTGAGCACATATCAACAAATATCATCAACAATTCATCACCACAATGAACACAAGGAACACAATATGTATGTACAATTTTATTTTTATTACGGACTACAATCCTTGGGGTTTATCAGCAACAATTGAATAGAGTACAACTCTATGAGAGCACCAGCTCTATATGCAAGACTCAGCTTACATTCTCAGCACCAACTGAGATGAGGCAACAATCCTCAACAGATATCAATCTGTCAACAAGTACGCAACCTATCAGTAGTGCAGCCCACATGTGCATGCGCCCTGGCTCACTACAGCCCATGTGTGCACGCGCCTTGGCTCATTACAGCCGGCGTGTGAACACAGCCAGTGTATAAGGTAACAAGCGTATGCTTCTAAGCAACTAGGGTTTTTCTTTTCTTCACATGCTCAGATCCTCTGCAACCTGCAATAACTTTTTCTTCTGTCTTCCATTGTCCAAACTGACCCACATCCATCCACAACACATCCAAGCTCTCCAATAGCTTGCTCATTCTCCACAACAAATCAATATGAAAGCTATCTCAATCATGTATAAAAAACTAGTATACCATAGCAATCATGTCACTATTGAATCACAAGAGTGTTTCTCACTCCATCAACCAAATCAACCAAACTGAACCACATCATAGAAGCCAAACCAAGAATTCCCTAATCATTCACAACACATCAAACAATAGTATCCATAAAGACAATAATGTAACCATACCAGTGTCTCAATGATAGATCTGAGGCCATAGAATGCAGATCTAGAACCTGCCTCATCATCCAGGATATTGGCACCAGCTCAATCAAAAATCTCCATGATTTTATCCACTCCACACTCCATGTACACAGTCAGCCCACGTGTACACTCACCCTATACACAGACAGCCCACGTGTACACGCACCCTATACATAGAAAACCCGCGTGGACATCAGAAAATAGGGTTTTTTGTGAGTCCGAGACTTTTGTCATCAAGATATCCAACATTGTTGAAACTTTGATGCATTCATGAGATCCTCCTCTCCCTCTCTTCCTTAGAATAAATCTTAAAGCATGCTCAAGAGATCCACACCAATAAGATGCTCTCGCAAGAATCTCTCCATCAATACTCCAAAAGATATTCACAAGAAGCTCTCCATTGATCCACAAAAAGGATTCTCACCAAATGTACATTTTGCAAGAGATACTAGCTTCTTATTTATACTTTCATCTTCTAGGTTACTTAACCCATTTTTAGGTTACTTAACCCATTTCTAGGTCACTTAACCTATTTTCCTTATTTTAGGGTTAACCACTTTCCATGAATAGAAAGTTCTTCAATACTTTATCATTTAAATATTCCTTCTTGATTTTGTCACTTCATTTTATCATTTAAATAATATTTCTTGATTTTGTCACTTTACTTTATCATTTAAATAATGATTTCTTATTTTCAAGCACTTTTACTTCTTTGACCTTGGGGGCTTCAAGCCTTCATATGGGGGTCCTCCAACTTCATAAGTCCATAACTCTCAAACCGTGAGGAGTTATGTGACATTCCACATACCACTAGAAATGGAATGACAAGCACTATCCATCTAGGATAGTTTCACCAACAACTTCATTGATCTTCATCTCATTATTCCACATACAAGCATGGGTCCTCCAATCATTCTTCTAGGATAACTCATTCCGTAAAGCATCTTCCCGTGAGGGATTTCACCATAAGGGGACCACTTTGGAGTTCATCCATTTGTGCACCTTATCAACCATGATAAGACAATAATGATTCATCTTTGCATCAATTCACCACTGCATCATATATATCAAATATGCATCATGTAT
>ML802876.1:0-12093 GCA_009831015.1 Picea engelmannii | reverse complement strand
ATGGGGGTCCTCCAACTTCATAAGGCCATAACTCTCAAACCGTGAGGAGTTATGTGACATTCCACATACCACCGGAAATGGCATGACAAGCACTATCCATCTAGGATAGTTTCACCAACAACTTCATTGATCTTCATCTCATTGTTCCACATACAAGCATGGGTCCTCCAACTGTTCTTCTAGGGTAACTCATTGAGTAAAGCATCTTCCCATGAGGGATTTCACCATAATGGAACCACTTTGGAGTTCATCCATTTGTGCACCTTATCAACCATGATAAGACAATAATGATTCATCTTTGCATCAATTCACCACTGCATCATATATATCAAATATGCATCATGTATCAATGACAAATCATTGATACATCTTCATCAATTGGTTTCCACTTGGACATATATCATATTCATCAAGGTCATTGTATCAATCAATTACTTGACATCAATCAATGACATCAATCAAACCAAACCATTTACATCAATGACATATGATCCAACAATATTCCAATAATCAAACCATTGGCATCAATGACAACATGATCCAACAGCCGTCATTCTTGGATGTGATCTGAGATATGATCAGCCTTCGTCTGCTCAAAGTTGGAAAACAATTCAGTGTCGGCATCATATCTCATAGGTAGTTGGAAATGGTTGAGAAAAACCATTGCCAATTCTCTAAAGCAAGAGTATCTTGAGTGGTCAAGCTCGATGTACCATTTCACGTCACTCCTAATGAGAGTGTGTTGAAATAGACGCAACTGAATGGAGTTGTCTCTCAGAGAGTTCGACGAGCACCATAGGTGAAACGTGGTCACATGATCTCCTAGATCTTCATTAGGCTTACCTTCAAACTTTGGAATGTCCGAGGGAAACTTCGTCGGCATGGGAGGCCAATGCGGATCATGACAGATTGGGTCGTTTAACAATCTTGACAAGTCTGGAAAATGAAACGTCAACAGAAACGATAGTTTGGGTTGTTGACTATGTACTGGAGGAAAGGAGCCTGGAATTTGGTTGGCACCAAGTTTCCAAGAAAAGTTAGGTTGGTTCTGGTACATACCATGGCCTTGGCCAGTGAACGGATACTGCATTTGTTGAGACGTTATAGGTTGACTCCCGTAGTTGGACGTTGAGGGTTGGGGAGTTATTTCTCCTTGCATGGTGTTCCAAAGATTCTAGAAAGGGTTTCACCCTGTCGATCCGACAGGCATAGGTATTGAGCCTTGCCCGGGGTTCCATTGACCATGGAAGGGATTGCCCCCAGTCGGCATTCCTAACGAGGGAATTGATCTCTACCATGGATTCTAGAGTCCTTGTAAGGAAAAGATTCATGTGTTTTCCCCCAATGTAGGAATAATGCCTTGCATAGGATTTTATGGTCCAAAACCAGGGTTTCCCCTGGCTGAGACGACAACTGACGAGAAAGCATTGTTCCCAAACGCATCGAACAAATAGAACGACATTGAACCCACCAACATGGTGTAGGAAGAAGGTCCTTGACTACCTGCTCCGAACAAGTTGTAGTTCATGTTTGGCTAGACGGGTTGTTGAGAAGCACCGTCGAGCGAGGGGGGCGAAGGAGGTATATGACCCTCGTCGTAAGGGAAAGCATTATAGGGGGCTGAGGTACCCCCCATGGGCCCTTGTAGAGGAGAGTTTGAGCTCCCTTCCCCTAGACCCATGGTCTGTAGGGTGGAGTAGGTGAGGACCGAGTTCGTATCAAAGCCGAGAATCTTGTATGAAAAAGGAGGACCCATCGCACTATTTGTGAACGGTGCAATGATCATCGCCATAGACGGAATCAGAGCACTGCCCGAAGTAGAGGCGGTCGAGACCATAATGGTCCGGACCGACAAAGGTGAGTTAGGAGGCAGAACACCCCCAGTGGTGGAAGTCGTAGAGGGAGTGTGAGGGCTCCCTGACGAAGTAGAATCATTTGCTTCCATCATTGCTTGCAGGACTATCTGACGCTCGTGATGTGTTACCCTTGGGGGGGTAAGTTGTAACAAAAGTGGCACCGACAAGTCAGTGATCAGAGGGTTATACGGACCGAGAGCTTCCACTTCAAGGTCAGAAATAGTTGGTTCCTCCAGATACGAGTGTTACCTCTCAGAGTTGGCTCAAGTACAGTTTCCTGCAGCCCGGTCGCCTCAAATGACCCTTGCTGGTCAAGTCTTCACCGTAATGGTGGCAGTGGTGGCTCCAAATTAACCATCAACAAGCCTTGAAGCCTTCACAACCGTGAAGCTCTTGATATTCCACTATGCGAGAAGATCAATGACACAGTAAGGATTTTTCTAACGTTGAAGACAAATCACACACTAGAAAAGTTCCTATGAGACAAAGCAGGAAAACCACTAACTAGTTGGAAGAACAATTACGCCAGCAAATACTAAAGAAACTTACCGATGCAAGTGAAACTCGAACACGGAAGCACCCTCCGGGTATACTCTGTAAAGTGTGGTCCGATGTCTGCTCTAGGTACCATGGTATACCCCTGCATTCACCTGTGTAAGTCCCTAGAATAAAGGCAACTAGGTTGTCAGCTTGCGACAGTCACCAGGCGGGTACAGTCGACAGTCGGGTGGACCGCAATGAGAAGGGTAACTAAGCCTGAAACCTACCGAGGGTATTAGAAGCAAGTGGTCCGGAAGACAACTGAGGAACTCAAACGGATTTCAGATCCACGAACCTCTGTGGAAAATGCGACCAACAGTATCCCACGACAAGTCCTCAATATGTGTTCCCCACTATGCTTGGTATAGCTTTGGAGGGGTTATCTCCGCTACCTTTCCGCACGCAACCTCATGTTTATCCCCTGTGTTAGAGGGGGGTCTCAGATAAATTTCACGTTTACTGGAATTTTTACACTCCCTAGCACTAACTCCAATGTTTTTTTGTAAGCCTTGAAGACTTTCCTCTCCAACCTAAATCAAGGCTCTAGCCTAGACTAGTTGATGGACCCTACAAACATAAAGTCTAGTAAATTTTAATTTTAGCGTTAATTTTAAGTGGCCTGTTTTAGTCAAGGAAACGACAATGAAACTAGTGGTGTATTTTGAGAGAGGAAGGATAAATAAATGAAAACGAAAGAAAAATTACTTCAATTTGACAAATAAAGATTTTCAATTTTAACTCTTTAACCAACTTTTCAAAACTATTTTTTTCTAAGATCTTTTAAAGGAAAACCTAAAACAAGATTTTGCTCGACTACAAGCTACTTATGTTCTAAGAAATCAGTAAAGAACTTAAAGAAAATAACTCTTTCTCCTAACAAGAAAAATAATCAGCCCAGCTACTTAACCAAACAAAGAAATGAAAACTTTTTTCTATTCTTTTTTTTTTTTTGCTTCAAACAAGAAACTTGAAAATGAATTCTTTTTCTTTTTCTTTAAAGCAAGCGAAAGGGAAAATAGCGAAAAAAAACCAGACAATACTGAGAATTGACCTCTATCCCAGATTGCAGGGAGTCCCTAAAGACACCTAAAAGGATTATCAAAAAGACTTGAAGACTTGCCCAAAACCCTTCCAAACTAAACACAAGAAATCTTTTAAAAGATTACCAAATTTACATCAAACCCAGGCTTCAACTGTAAAAACAAAGACACTATACTTAATCAAGAAACCCTAAGAAGTTAGACTTCAATCAGGGAAGAGGTTGATTGCCCCTTTGTAAGGAAAACGTTTCTTGACACAAGAACGTTATTGGTGCTTAAGCAGCCTACATATGTACATGAGATTTCTAAAAGAAGGGTGTGTATGTATGCATGTAGACCCACTACAGGCCATGTACACCTCTATAACTCCTCAAAAAGAAGACAAACATGTATACTAATAGGGCATGGATACCTGGTACAACACCAATAGGTGACCAAAATCCCTTAAAGACTCAACAGACTCAGAAAGAAACTCAAAAGGTAAAAACTAATCAAACACCCATAAAACCCCCTAAAACCCTAGAGGTTTCCCCAATATGATCGCTAGTTCTGCTATAGTGGGAAAACCCCCGTATGGACTACACTAGGGTTCAACATGTAGGCAGATCTAACCGTCTAAAAGTCTCCTACTTTTTATAACTACCCTGAACATACCCCACATTCATGCATGAAATACAAAGTGAAAAGATCAGGTAACTCTACCTTTAACTCCACGTTCAGTGTCAATCCTTTCGCATTTGATATCTTTGCTAACTACAAGCATCCTCCCAAGGTTGTCCTGCATTCATAAGAAGATAAACATGGAACTACAAACATGCATCTCATATATGAATCATGGATTAGATGTCAGTATAAAATGTAAGTCAAACATAGATATTTGACACATCGTATTTCGGGACAAAAAAAGTATTCCTTTTATTGATATCACAATGTTTACTTACAATGAGATCAACGACTTCTCCGCGAACCTGGTCTGGGATCCTCTTCACTAAGCTCTAATTGCACTTCCACGTATCTTTCTTTTCTCACACTTCTTCTAGGGAAATGGCATAGGCTTATGATGGAGGAAAAAGGGCTTGAATGGGAAATTCTGATGCAAATCTCACAAGGTGGTTGCAATTCTTGGGGCAAGGAGGGGATGTGAAACGGGCAGAGTTTTATTTTTCTTATGATTCTCCTTGGAATAAGACCCCAACACCTCCTTTTATATGACAGAAGGATGGTTATTCGGTTGGGTGATGGGTTATAGGTAGTGGGACAGTTGGAAAACTACCCAATAGCCCGTAATCTCAACGAATTCCTTGCAACTTTTTAATTTTTGCAACTTTTGTGGGTATACGCGAGTTGTAATGGTGTAGCTAGCGTACGTACGCAAGTTGTAGTGGTGCATCAAGCGTGTGTATGCAGGCAGTAGTGGTGCAGGGCACGTACATCTTCAAAAATGGTGTTTTTAAGAAGAGTTGTTATGTGATGGCTTGGCAAAAATAGCAATTAAGAGGGCCAAATGCCAGGTATGCATGTATGGTACAATTTAGGGTTATAACAAAGGGTTTGGAAATAGAATTCATCAATCTTAAAGCATTGAATGTGCATTAGTAAGGCTAAATGGCATCACCAAAAAATCATAATGAACTTCATGTGTTCTAAATATTTTTGGGGGAATATCTTCTTTCCTCGTTTTGATTTGATAATATATGGAGAAAATATCCAACTTAGCACTCAATTTGGATTTTCTAAGCTTCAAATGTGACACTTCTACCAAGAACACCTGCTTGATACTAGTTTTAGGACTAGTAAAAAATACCTAGTTTCCACAGCATGTATTTATGAATTGCAGTGTTTCATAAACCAAAATTTCAACCAAAGATACTTCGATATGTCTCCTCAAATCCCCCAAAAAATCATGTTATGAAACTTTATCGAAAAAAGGTTATAGCTAAAATTGAAAGATAACTCGTTTGAGACTAATTTCGGGACTAGTAAAAAACCCTAACTTCCATAGCTTGTATATCCAAAATTAAATGATACAAAACCTAAATATTTTTATCAAAAGTAATTTGTTATGTCTCATTAGCATCCTAAAAATTATAGAGTTTGAAACTTCATTGAAAACAATTAAAGTAAACATTACAAGGTGACTTGTTAGAAGGATAAAACCCGTACAATTGTGAACTTTGATACCAAAAGTTAGACCACAAACACCAAAATATCCTAAAAATACAAATAGATGTAACTCCACATATTGAGAAATATGTATAAGAATAAAATATAATCATCTTCGAGGGGAAAACCTTCTTTTACAATAGAATAAATGTACAATATAAGATTATCCTAAAACTAGATCTCCTTGGTATATATAGAGAGAGACTAGTGATACAATTACAATTAAAATATCTACCCAAAAATACCAATATAACAATAGAAATACAATAACTCAATATCTAGGGATTTACATGGAGCTTTGTCTAGGGGCTTAAAAATCTCACTTAACTCACACCATTCAAGTGTAATGAGCATGGCCACAATTTATCTAAGAGTATGTGTCATTCACATCATCACAATTATAACATTTTTTGATGACATAGTTTCCTTCACCATTACAAATATCTTTTTCGTTTCAATCATCTACAATCATTGTGTACATGTGGACTCCCAACACCAACATGACCCTTTCTAGGTATTGTGTCACAATCATCTTTTGTCGGAATGAATTTAAATTTCTTCCTTTTCAATCAAGTTTTCTCAACTAAAATTTGCAAAAGCTCATTCATATTTTTTTTTTGCATATATGTCCATAAACGGACCTCAAAATACTAAAACAGTGTGCAAAGAATTCCCTAACCCCTTGGTGTATAAAATAGATCTTTGTACTTGTATGAATGTCCAAATTTCTTGGCAATTACTTGTTTTGTGATGAAAGTTTGTGAATTGCATGTAACAAGACTCCATTCATATAAAATATAATGAATATTTTATTTAATAAATCTCTTGTATCTAAAAGAAAATAAATGTGACACATTCATTAATATTTCAATTTTTCAATGAAAAAATATTAAGTAAATTTAATGCAAATATGAGATGCAAATTTTCCAAAACCAATATCAACATTTACATACCTTTCATATTTTTTTATGTAATAACCCATTTCTAAAACAAACACAATTATCATCATCATTCTCATATCAAAAATATTGAAATAAAGTTATCTCATTACAATAATCGAGGTATTTTGTAGTGGTAAATTTTCACCAACTAGTTATGTTTTTGTCCCCCCTCCCAAAAAAAAATACAATTGCCAATTGGTCATTTTCTGTCTAAAAGTTGGCCTATTTTTTTGAAAAAAGTATGCTTAGATTGATATTAGCTGCCAAAATTTATAACTTTTTTTACTAAACTGTATTTTCTTTATTGGATATTTCCCTACATGTTCATATTTATGATTTTTTTTAATTGAAATAGTGACCTAGAATAGTATACTTAGGTATAATATTTGAATCCTTAAAAAAACACCCCAATAATAATATTGAAACACTACTTATATTATTCAATGATAGAAAAAAATGTTAAATGAAAAATCAAATTATAATGGTCGGCCATCATCGTTGATAGCGGTTTTGAATAGTTTTAACACCACCTCATCTTTGGATGAGGCCCCAAATGATTTGGAAAAAATACATATTATTTTTATATTTGTTTTTTCTTTCATATTAACCATCAAAACTCCAACTTGACAACAATGTGAATCAATTGTCTTGATGTTGTCTTCTAAATAAAATTCACCTTCATCTATAAACAATATCTTTGAATTTTTATATCTATGTGCATATTAGAAAAATACATTGTCCAATAGTTTGATGTAAATATGTATTACTTCCCATATATGTATACATTGTTCAATTGTACAATGTATACATGCATAGTAGGAAACCCCAAATAAATATGAAATTATCATCCTTCAACCAATCAAGTTTACTCATAAATTGTTTTACTTCAATGAAATACAAATATTCAAACCACAAAGAAATGTCAAAATACTCTCACATTACATTTATAACATCAAAAATAAACATATATTCCAAATAATATTAATAATCATATACAAAATCATTATATTCATATCCTAATTTTATTTCAATAAATCTTGGAACTCCAAACAATAATCCCTCTACAGTCATTGCAAATAATTTCTTTTGAAGTGAAGTTTGGACATACTACGTGTATAACTACAACAAGGTATATAAATATTAAATTAAATAAGTTATTCTTAATGAATATATAATTAAAGTTAATGAATATATAATTAAAGTGAAGTGCTATTGGATATGATAAATACATAATAATAATAAAAGAAAGAAAAAATATTTATTAATCGTTAAAATTTAAAAAAATATTCATAATGTATATGAAGTAAAATTATATAAATGTAAATAAAATATGTTTAAATCAAAGTAAAATAATTAATAATAATAGTAATTGAAAAATTGAAATGATTGAATAAAAATAAAAAAATATATCATAAAATTAAAAAACCATTTGATAATTTTAAAATTACATCTTTATCATATAGTGTTGTTCGAAGTTTGTTACATTTAAATTCACAATCATGACACTGTTTACCTGGAAAGTATCATTGACATCAAATTCAATAGGATAGATTGTGAGGCTTATGCGTATGCAATTTTTAAATGGTTTACCTTTAATCAACTTCCAAAACAACCATTGTTATGCTTAACTTAAAATATTCATCCTTAAACTCATTTCATACCTTTTTGTAATTTTTTAACATGTATCATTACACCACATAAATTTAGTTTTCTTCTCAATTTGTTTATTTGAGCCAATAAATTTTCTAAATAAATACCTTCCATCACTTCGATTTATGGTTGATAAAATTATGATATGAAATTTGTAAAGCCATAATTCCTAAAGTGCAAATGGAAATGTATTATACAATTTTTACTTGTATTTAAATTGATTGTCTTGGACGATAAATTCAAATCCTTGATTTTCCTTTTGGGAGGATTTATTACAAAATTAAAAAAATTAAATAAAACTAAAACTTCCAATTATATTATCATTACTCATTCATATGTCAATTTGCACAAAGAAATATTGAATAATATATTTTTTTATAGATTTTGGAGGACTTCCAAAAAAATATTATGTTTTTTTTTACACGTGACCGATTTGGTAATGGTGGATTAGTGATCAACAACTTGGAGCTAGTGGTTTGGTAATGGTGGATTAGTGATCAACAACTTGGAGCTAGTGGGTCCTTTTCCTCTGACTTCCATGCTAGGTTAGACTATTTAAAAATTGGCTTTTGTTAGATATTATTTATAGATAAAGTAAATTTAAAAATTACCATCATATAAATATATTTTTTATAACTTTTTATTTATTTGTTTCATTTCAGCATGGAACCATTGTATTTTAGAGGCTTATCACTTTTATCACCTTTTCTTATAGAGAATTAAAGGCATTTATTAGAGGAAATTTCAGGTCTAAAATGGGTCTTCTAAAAAATTAATAAAATAAGAGTCATGAAATTTCAAAGGGAAAGAATGAAAGATATTTTTTTTATCATACTTTGGACTTATCTCCTTATAGGTTTACTCAAATTTCTAGTGTAAGCACTCTTTGGATGCATAATTGAAATTTGAAATTTGAGTAAACCTATAAGGAGATGTGTTCAAAACACAATTAAAAAAAATTATATTTTTAATTTCCCTCCAAAAATATTTACCCTTATGATTGACATCATCATCTTAAATCCTATTGGTTCTTTTAAAGTTGATTTTTATAGGATGTCTTGTTGTTTTGAGACCCATTTTTTACTTCAAAAATCCCCTAATGAATTTTTTATTTATACCAATTGAAACAATTTACCATATTTAATCTTCAAAGAACATTGATTCAAACATATAAATTACCTTCTTTCTATCCCTCACCATTTTTCTTGTTATCACCTAGATTTAAATTTCCATCCTTACTAGAATCTCTACCACTTTTATCATGTCGATTAGATTTTCCATCCTTATTAGAATCATCTTGTGAATCATTGCCACCTATAGTTAATAAAATTAATTATAGGCATTGAAAAACAATTAGTTAAAATGAAAGTCTTAATCACAACACGAAATTTTTGTTTGAAAATTATAATATATAAATTTTATTTAGAATTTTATAAAAATAAAAGAACACACATATTTTATTATCAATTGAGCTGTAAATTTTCGTGGATATTCCACTGGAATAATTCGTCACAAAAGTTTTATAAACAAAACTAAAATCTACACTATAAAGGTTAAATTTCCTTTAGATTCTAGAATCATTAGCTATTGTTGTTTTTCTTATGCATGAAATAGATAAAATGTGTAAAATAAAGAACATCAACATATAATCACATAGCATCCACAAAATAACACTAATATTTTCTCTGGGAAACCCTTACATGAGAAAACCTAGAGCTAGAAGGTGAGGTTGCTCTACTCTCTATTTTTTGGTATGGAAATAATGCAAGTACAAAGGAGAAGGCACTATCTATGGAGTTACCTGAGACCTTTGGCCTAATAGGCCGCTACAAAACATTAACCCCCTTTGTTATTCTCTATAATTTCCCACTCCCATTTTTTTTTATATGCTATGGAATAAATTAAAATAACATAGAATGGAACCCCCTCTCCTCCTGGCGGCCTAGTATTTAACATAGTTTTTTGGACCTTCTAAAATATTCTTAAAATTCCATGTGTGGCTAGCCCCATATGCATGAGTAACAGGGGCTAACATGGTATCATCTCATACCATGGTGGTCAACATGGTAAGTCAACTTACGAGAGGCATAACATTCACATATAGACTTTTTTTAGGGTGATTATTGCACCATTGGAAAGGTCTCAATGTGTAGAACACTCTTAGGACATTCTAAATTTTTTTGCACCAAAAAATAACATTTGATGCCTCAAAATGGATTCATAAGGTTTCAAACCCCAATTTTCCAAACTGGGACCTGCCTTTAAAATGACCTTGCATGTTGATTCCTCCATGTATTTCCACTCTAAAAGCATCAATATAGATGAAAAATAATATAATGATACAATATGGATCATACCTCCCCATTTAGGGAGGATTTTAGTCCCCAAAATATTTATGAATGAGGTGAGGTAATGTTTCCTCTACCTTCTCCCTAGAGTACCACTTTACTTTTCCTATATGTTGTCCCTTCAACCCAGTTTGACAAAGGTCATGATTCCCCTATCTTGTAGTTATGGACCTCTTCTACAAAATTGTTTCCTCTTCCAACTTTTCTTGAGAATCTAGTGTTAAGTCCTTTATGGATGGTAGGACTTGTTCCTCCTCTTGATCCATCATGGAATTCTCATAGATATTGAGATTCTCCATATTCACTACTAAGTAAATGTACATGTATGGGGGTACACTAAGTCTGTAGGTGTTATCTCCCACCTTTTCCAATACCTTAAAAGGACCATACCACATAACCTTGATCTTCTTACCAGGACTGTGTATTATTTCCTTATTTAGTTGTAACCATACTATGTCTCCCACTCTAATGTTTTGTCTATTTTGCGTTGGCCATGTCTAGACTCGCACTTTTCATGTCACTTCTTCAACGTCTCCTATACTTTCAAATCGATCTGCATGATCTTGTCAACAATTGTTTCTTCTTTTAATGAATCTCTTGTGAAGTCCTCCCTCACTCCTCCTTGTTGTCCATATAGAACATCTAAGGGTGAAGGTGGAAAATATCCAAAGTAAGTTTCAAAATGTGACTTACCAGTATAATTGTGGACTTCTCTATTATCAGAGTGTTGTATATAGATTATATTTTCATCCCGGGTCTTTGGATTATTATGATTGTAACGCCTGAAAAGTTGCACCAAAGTCCTATTGGCAAGTCATGTCTACCCATGTGTATGTGGATGGAATGTTGTAGACATATTAAGCTTAGTTTCCATCTTCTCCCACAATGTAGTCTAGAAGGAACTAAGAAATATGGTGTCCCTATCTAAGATGATTCTCCTTGGTATCACAAAGTGAACCCAAACATATTCAAAGAACAAGTTTGTTTCTTCCTTTCCCTTGATGGCCTTTTTACAAGGCATAAGAATGCACATTTTACTGAACCTATCAAATACCACAAATATATAGTCAAGTGCCTTTATGGTTGTTGGTAAACCTCCTACAAAATCCATGGAAATAATTTCTCAAGGTCGAGTAGGTACAAGTAAGTGATGGCATAGACCTTGCTTCCTATTATTGGGATTACTAGAACAACAAAGTATAAATACTCTAATATATTGTGCTACATATTCTTGCATTGTGGGCTAACACACATACCTCTATAAGTTAGCAACTATCTTCCCCAACTCCAAAATTTCTTGCAACCTATTCCATACAATTTCTTTTATTTCCATACATTTCTTGGCTAAGAGGACTATTCCATTATGTCCATAGCACTCGTTTCAGTCAACAATGATTTTTATTTCACTCGAAAAGTTTTATGTTTTCCCAAGATATTTCAATTTCAGTTAGATTCAGAGGTATAAATCCCGAATACACCCTTTTTAATTTTTTCATAGTTATCATTTCATTTTTATTTCAGTTTTATATTTGTATTTTTTTGTTGCTACTCTTTC
>ML802875.1:354600-374251 GCA_009831015.1 Picea engelmannii | reverse complement strand
ACATAATCAACAATAAATGAAAAACAATATGGCATTGAGAATGCATAAATAATAGAAACGAAAAAACTAAAACAATCCATAATGTTAGGAACAAAATTTTGATATCGGTGACTTTGTTAAGACATTGTTTTAAGCTCATTCTCACAAATCTTTGGAATCATCTTATTATTATCAAATAATCTTGTTAGTTCTGTTTACAAAAGTCTTGTCACATGGTTATGCATTAAAAACTTTCAAAAATCGCTAAATGTTACATTGCTCGAAAGACTATTTTTTTTTGAGAGATCTATGACTATGAGACCAAAAACTTAATCTTGTTTTATAATTTTTTTTGGAATCATTTTAATTTTATCAAATAATCTTGTTACGAAAGTCTAGTAGTTATGCATTAAAAACTTCCAAAGAATCGCTAAATGTTACATTGTTCAAAAGACTATTTTTGAAGAGATCTACAACTATCATGCCAAAGAATTAATCGTGTTTTATAATCTTTTCACAATTTATTCGTATCTAAATATATTATAATATTTGAATTGTTAACTTTGCACAATTTATTCTTATCTAAATATATTATAATATTTGAATTGTTAATGGGAAGAATTGAACGTTGAAGTTTACAATTTGAATTGTTAACTTTGCAGAATTTAATCGTATCTAAATATATTATAATGTTTGAATTGTTAATGGGAAGAATTGAACGTTGAAGTTTACAAGAAGCAGAAACAGAAAAATAATTTCATGCAACGCTACTCATTCAATCGAGAAAATACTCCTTCAATCATTGAAAATATTGCGAGAAGCTCTCTAGATCTACTATGCTACTCTCGCGGCATGTGCCCTAGGGCTTCATTATATATAACGGTTTTCGTTGCAGGTCACACCGATGGACTTGGCAAAATGGAAGAAGAGATCATCGATTACACGGACGACCGAAGGGAAGGACAACAAATTTGGTCCGTACCAGTGGAGTCCTCCTTCACATAGGCCATCCCAACTTGGAAATTACCTGCTGGAAGATGATACATGAGATTTTTGGGAGATATAATTTGATAATTTTAGGCACTCGGAATGCTAAAGTTGATCTTCCATTGATAAAACCCTCCAAACCTGTCACATCTGCTTCATTAAGATGTCACCTTAGAGGAGGAGTGCAACAAAATATACAAGGGTGGGAAGATTTGGTGGATCGCGGTTTTAACCCCTTGAGCTCACACACAGATCAACCAAAAGGACAAAAAATTTGGTCTATACCAGTGGATTCGTATGGTAAATATGACCCTCCTTCGCATAGGCCATCCCACCATGGAAATCCAGATGATACATGAGTTGTCTGGGAAATATGATTTCATACATTTGAGGCACTCAGAGTGCTAAGATTGAGATGTCATTGATAAAACCCTATGTCCCTGTCGAATCTGCTTCATTAAGATGTCACCTTGGAAGGAAAACATAGAAATATTAGAAGTGTGTGAAAAGGAAAGAAGAAGCAATACATTTGGAATTAGGATAGAACATCAAGCTCCATGAGATTATGGAACTATAGGACTTACCATCGTGGGCAAATTCCTGAGTAGGAGGATGAATGTTGAAACCCTAAAATCTTGGAAAAAAAATCCTACTCACCACACAATATTGTGGACACAATATGGTTCTGGTAAAAGGCTAGTTGGTATGGATTCTTTACTCTAGAGAAGATGTAAACAAAATCATGAAATCTCAATAGATTTTTGGTTCCTAAGCCCTCTCCCTAAAACCGTGGCACCTCGAATTCAATGCAAAATCAACCCACTTGGATTTTGTATTAGTATGGGTCTTATTATGGTCGGAAGAAGTCTTCTAGGAAATTGGCAACACCCTAGGTTTATTTTCTAATGTGGATAAATCCTACCATGGACTTTGGTTACATGAGAATAGCCAAAATTATAGTCATATTGAAGTTCTCAAAGGGTCTAGGAGACTTTATTATTATTAGAAATGGGTTTTCTATCTTCAATCAATCCTTGTATTACAAAGAAATCCCATTTAAGTGTGTTTTATGTCATCTTTATGGGAATCTTGCAAAGGATTTCTCACTCCCACTTAGGTGGAAATTCTGGGTTTGAAAAGATCATAAGAAAGTTGATGAATATTGTTAGCCTTATTTGATAATGGCTTAGGATGTTGAAGGTCCACCAAAGAACAGTCACCTGGAAATTTCTCTAGTGGGGGACTAAGGAAAACACAAAGAGCACCCTTTTCCACCCATTTGCATACGAGAAAACTTGGGTAAGCTCATTTCTACTTCTATTCCTTTACAAAATTTTGAGAATGTTTTCTTTGGCTCTTCGGAAGTGGTAATTTTGAACATTTATGAAATCGAACAATGTGGAAGTCTCTCACCCAAGCCCCCCCATCCCTGTTGATGGGATGGGTAAACCTCCAGAAAAAATTCCTTCTTCAAATTCCTCTAATGCTTAGAACTCAAACCACTAAAACATTTTTTCACAATTACCAATGAAAATAGTAACGTTTTTATGAATGAAAATAGTAACAAAATGTGAATGCATATAATAGTATAGTTATTTTATTGAGCATCCTTGTTTCCTCATCATGTTAAGGGAAATTCATATTAATCATTTGTAACCTTTCCAAATACTCTTAACCAAGGGAAAAAAAAATGTTATACTACACCACCTTCCATATCAGTGGTATGTAGAAATAAATTATGATAGATGCATCCCTCTCTGAATGAATAAATATAGCTAGCTATACAAACATTGAGCAAAAGGGTGAAAACCTTTTATCGGATCCCTGTTGAGGGGATGGGTAAACCTCTAGAAAAACTTCCTTCTTCAAATTCCTCTATAAAATCTCCTGGTCTATCTTCATATTCAAGACCTTTTCAAAACTCTCATTCTTATGAATATTTCTATTATAACCTCACACCTAGGGCTAGAGGAGTTTCCCTCTTCATGGAAGGGATAGCATGAGGTTTACGATATTTGGAAGAAAATGATACAAAACCCTCTCAAAGAGGGGTGACATATTTCTTATCCTTGGATTAGAAGCAAGAAAACTCTGAGGTTTGAAGTGGTAAACAATGGTCTCTGATTGGAGCTCTTAGAATAAATGACCCTAGGGAAATTTCCAAATGATTGTCCTCTCCTTAAATTGTCGAGGATTTCCTATTCCTCCAAAGTATTAGCCTTAAAAGGAATGATTGACTCCCACAACCCCTCTATCATATTCTTACAAGAAACTATGACTGAAGGAGACAAAGTGGTAAAGGACATGTCTAGTCTTTTGAAAGGATGGGATTTTAGTTCCATTGATGCTTCAGGAAGATATGGGGAACTCATTATTGGCTAGAGAAAAGATACTTTCTCTTTTTCTAATTCTTGGTCATTTAATTTTGTACTTGGGGCCTCTCTATACTCGTTGGAATTGTCAAAGGAGTTCACTTGCATAAACATTTGTGGTTCCTACTCAAATAGGAAAGAATAATGGAAATCTCTTATAAAAAAATTGGATTCAAAACAATTTAGTGATTTTACCTGGTGAACTAAATTTCTCTTTAAACACCTCTAAGATCTTGGGAACCACAACCCAAGTGGATCCTTTTGTTGATTTATATTTTTCTAAGCTAGAGACTACAATCATATTGGACATCATACCTAGAAAAATCTTTCTAGCCTAAAGAAACATGAGAATGGGTGAGGCCCATGTTGAAAAAGGAATATATCACTTATTTATTTCAAAAAACCTCCTTGAATAATCCCTCCAATTATGGAATTGGGCGTCCATTAGTGGATATTCAAATCATAGTATGGTGTTTTTAGAATCGGCTTCCATCTAAGGGAATCCTACCAACCCCTTCAAGATAAAATCGAATTGATTAAAAGATGAAAACTTCTTGGAAATAATCAAGGAGATTTGGAAACCCTTAGATGGTTCCTCCCCAAAATATTCCCCCATCAAATCTCAACACAACCTAAAAAGAGAAAACCAAGCATCCATTAAGTGATCTGGGTAGAAGAGGAAGAAGGATGAGAGGCTTCTCATGGAAATTGAAGAATAATTGGAATGTTGTTATAACACAGAGGGTCAAGGATTTCTTACTGATGAAAAAACATAAATCAAGATTCTAGAGGATAAGAAGAGGAAATTACTCTTAGACAATGAAAAGGAATGGAGAATAAAAATCCAGGTAATCTAGTTGTAGGCAAGAGAAGAATTTACAATTTTTTTTCACCAATTTGCAAATTGCCATAAAACTATCAATAGTGTCTTGGGGATTCATAATGATGATAGTTCTAGGGTATCAAAGTTTCCTAAAATGGTAGCCAAAGGGATAAATTACTTCAATACTCTTTTAAAAAAGGAACCCAAATCTGTTATTGTAGCAACCATCAAAATAGCAAGTCATTTCCCCACGTTTGTCAATCTAGAGGATAACTAGAGTTTAATGGTTGAAGTCAGTAATGAATAAATTATTTGAACTTTGTAAATATTCTAGAAGCATAAAATTCTAGTACTGACAGTCCCCTGATAGAATTATTTCTAGGTTGTTACGACTTCATTAAATAATATCTTCTGAAATTGGTTGAGTTATCTCACTCGATGGGTCAAACCCTCCCAACCTTTAAGTCAACATTAATTTGAGTAATTACAAAGATGAACAATCCAACCAAATTTGAGAGCTTCAAATCCATTTCCTTATGTAAATGTGTCTACATAAATGTTTCCAAAAGCATTGCATGTATATTGAAAGGCATTCTCTCAAGGAAGATTCCCCAAGAAAAAATTGGTTTCCTAAAACAAAGATAAATCCATGAGGTTATGGGAGTGGTGAAAGAAGGGCTTCATATATCAAGACCTAGAAAAAAAAAATCTAACATTAAAGGTTGATCTATCCAAGGATTTATATTGGGTGATTTGGTTATATATTAGACTCATTCTCATATATTTCGGTTTCATCTATGGATTTGTCACTTGGATTATAAATTGTATTAGTTGAGATTCTTTTTCTATTCTTCTCAATGGACCATTTTCACACCTTCGCTTCCTTTTGGTAGTATAGGGTCTTATCATATCTATAAAAGAAACCTCTACAAATGGAAGATGAAAAGGTTGATATATGGACCCAACTTGTAAGGTCACTCATGTTATTTTTGTTGATGATAAACTAATTTTTCATGAAGGTTCAAGAAATATGATTGAAAAACTTGGATAAATCATGGATCTATTTTATGAAGCCATGTGAATGCCAATAAACATAATGAAACCCTCAATTATGTTTTGGGGATACTCAGAGATAGAAAAGAACCAAATTAATCAATCTTTCCCCTACCAGGTAGGATACATTGATGTAGGGATAAAATACCTAGTCTTTATCTTGAAATATAATTAGTACAAGAAATGGGATTAGCAACAACTCCTATAAAAATTGGAAAAAAATTTAAATATTTGGTACAATTCTTAGTTATCTTGGGGAGAAAAACTAGTTCTAGTGAAAGAAGTCCTTGAGGTAATCCTGTCTTATTGGATGTCTCTACCATGGATCCCAAAAGGAAACCTAGATAAAATAAACTCTACTTTATATTTATTTGGTCTAGGGAAGCAGGAAAGAAAAAAATGGTGCTAACCTATTGGAAAAGGCTTTTTATCCAAAATTCCCTAGGTGGATCGGGTCTAAAGAATATTTTTTTGTTCTGAAAGGCCCTAGTTTCCAAGAATGTGTGGATGCTTATCCAAGGAACCTGGATCTAGGATCAAGTCACAAAATCCAAATACATTCAACAAGACTCATTAGATGATTAGATCCAAGATGCCCCCTAAGAATTCAAAAATGCATCAATCATGTGGAAAGCAATTCTTTCATCTTTCCACTTGATTGGTAACAAGTTGATTTGAAAGATTAGAATGGGAGAGAAATTAGTTGTAGGCTTAGATGCTTAGATAAGCTGCAAGGATGCTCATAAAATTTGAGATCGTATGATCCATGAGCTTAGAAGCAAGGGATGCAAAACTCTAAGATACATTGTGTAAGTAAATGTGGACATAGGGATGCAAAGCTAGTTGTCATGGATTGATATTGGCCTCAGAGAAGAATATGAATACAGTTGGAAAAACTATACTTAGAACCTTCGAAGATACTTTTTTATTTTAATAAAGGAAGAGGATCAACCTATTTGGTCCCTAAATCCCGCCAGAAACTTTGTATTGAAAATTAGGTATAATACACTAGCACAGAGGAACATTGAAGTGCCACAAGTATGGTGGTGAATAAATCTATAAAAGTTCAAATTCTTAGTAAAATTAAAACTATTCATGTGGATCCTCTCGAAAAATAAACATGTTACCTAGGATGTACTCCAAAAAATATGTTTTGAAGGGCCTGGTAGATTTAGTCTATGTAAGGTAGAATCATAAACAAATTCCCACTTGATTTTATGTTGCAATAATGTCAAATAGGTGTGGATGGATGCAAATAAAGTCACACGGCTAAAAAATTCCTCCAATAGCTATACAATTGAGAGGCTCTTAGAATATGTTTCTCAAACAATGAAACATCAAAGTTCAACAAACTCCTTCTCACTATTGCACGGGGAGTATGGTTAGCAAGAAACTCTAGGATATTTAAAGACAAACAAGTTATTCCTCTACAAAGTGCCATGCAAAGTCTTAATATACTCTTTTCCTTCCCTCAATAAGAAAATCCCCACTACCCCATTCACAACTCCTATGAAATTATAAATAAGGAAATACCTTGGGATTATTTTGATGGGGATTCTCCAAGAAATCATGCTAAAGGGGGAGTTGGTGCTATTCTACATATATTGGATGATCACAGTAGAGGGAGTGCAAAAAGTTGATGGACAAAAAATGGCAATGGGGTGAAAAGGAATGTGTGCGGATGTTATTAATCCTATAGTCTTGGTACTCAACAAACTTCCACACACACTCAACAACTTGGATTATTTATGAATGCAGATGCATTTATAAAAAATATGTATTCAGGAACGTTCATGCATTCCTAAAAAATATTGAAATGAAAATAATATGCCGATGTTCCTAAAAAAAATTGAAATGAAAATGACACACACATGTTCCTAAAGTGGATGCGCACTATTCGAAACAAGAATGCACACACATTCAAATTAACATAATCTCTCTCTCTCTCTCTCTCATCGAAATTTATAAATGGAATGAAATGAAATATAGAGTTATAAGAAAAACACAAAGATATAGTGTAAATTGACTTCTATTAATAAATTAAATGTGTTGAGCTGTAAAAATGGAGAATGAAACAAACTCGCTTGAATGGTGGTAGCTTATCTCTTAGAAGAGATGTGACAACTACATGCATTCTCCAAGGAGAATTACAATGAGGTTGAACGACCTTTTATCATAAACAATCAATGAGGAAACCCTAAAGATCCAAAAACCTATTCCTAAAAGATGAAACACAAAAATTCTTGTGGGCCCCGATGGGGTAGTTGGTATGCCAACTTCGTGGGTTGTAATGTTTTTATACAATCTCCATTTGGTGTCATCAATATCCCATTGGATAGCTGATAAGTACACATTTTGATTACCCCAAACAATGCATTTGGCTTTTGAATAGGTGTTTTCATGGCCATAAAATGTTGTTTAGGGCCTCAAAACGACCTCGAAAGTTCAAGACCCGAAAAAGTGTATAAATAACTACCAAAATGAAAAAATGTCCTTTGATCCAGTGGAATAGGTGGGTTGCCACCGATATGTATATAGATAAATCCCCCCCTTAGGAAGAAATGGTCTCCATTGCATTGATTTCCCCAGTCATATGGGGAAACTTCTATTGAACTTGGCCCCAAGTGAGCCACTTTCATTGGTGTAGGAGTTGCCCTTCTTTGATAACCCAACTAAGTTGGATCCTCTGTTGGTGAGTGCCCATAACCTATGTTTCCAGGATATGATATATGGTTTTTTGTTTTGTAGAGTCAAGGTTGAGCTATGTCAATTTAAATTTCTCTACTATCTTTGATGTCTCCAATAATGGTGGAAAGTATGGCAGAATGAGGTCCACATTGAACACTTGGTTCAAGCCAAGGAAAAAGGGAATAGTAAGATCAAAAAAATTGTCACCTGCAACCTTGGTGATGGTTTAAGAACCATAGCAAAGTGGAAGAATCTTCTGATGGGGTAAGTTAAGGTTCTCCTTCTGAAAATGTAACCAAACCTTGTCTCCCACCTTAAACTTGTGTGGCACCCAATGTTCATCATGGTGTTGATTGTACTTATCATTGGATTTCTACAAAATATCATGGATATGTTGGTAGATGTGTTAAATTCGTTCAATAAAATTGATGGATTTTTCGGCCTTAGAATGAACATAGGAACATTATTCTTGTGTGGTCGCAAGTGGAAGTGCGACATCAATGGGACCCAATGTCTGAAATCCCAGCCCCATCTGAAAGAGTTTGTGTATGGTCGAGCTATGGAGGGATCTATTGTAGCTATGTTGAACATAGGGAAGACTCTAATCCGATGTATAAGGATGTGTGGAGTTGTACATGCGTAAGATATGAATTATCATCCTATTGATGATATGTGTCTCGCCATTAGTTTGGGGGTGGGAGGTAATAGATTTAGGGAGCTTGGTGTCCAACAGTGACCAGACGCTTGACAAAAAATGTTCATAGGAACTTTCTATCATGATCTGAGATGATGTTCTATAGTATTTAAAAATGTACCCACGCTTGTTCGAAAAAGATCTTGGCAGTGGCCTCCATTGTGATACTCTTTATGTAGGTTGTCCAAATGGCCATATTCGAAAATTGATCAACCTCCACAAAAGCATAGTCATATCCCTGCTTGGTTGAAGGAAGGCCATATATCTATTCCATTGAGATGGATTCCCAGGGCCTATAGAAAGTATGAACAGGGGTGTACAAGCCTTCTTTCTTAATGGTTGGTTTGGAAATATCATAGGTAGTGCAAGACCAGATGTACTTGTAGACTTCCTGCTGATATTTCATCCTATAGAAATACTTCTACAACACTGCCATTGTCTTTTCCACACCAAAGTGTCCTACCATCTGATTGTAGTGAACTTCCTAAATCAACTTTTACCACTCACTTCTTGAAATATAGTGATGGCCCAAATGGAATAATATTCTATCTTGGAGATGAAATTTAGTGACAATCATGCTTGCTCCTAGCTTCTGGTAAGTGGTAGCAAAGTTAGGATCTCTCTCATAGAGTTGGGACCACCTAGAGGCCTCATGTCTATAGGAGTGGACTGACATAGTTAATGTTACAAATGGAGGTTGACTCAAGCAATCAACGATGTGATTGGTGCTCCCTATATTATATTTGATGTTGAGATGAAACTATTGCTAGTATGTGGAACACTTTTGATGAAGGTTGCTCAATTTTTTTTCTTTTTTCTACATGAATTGTAGATGCTTGTGATCAATGTGGATGACTATCTCCTTCCCAGGAATGTCATTCTTCCATTGGAGGTAGGATTATACAATGGAATACATTTATTTTTCATAAGTGTGGTACTTACAGACAACATGTGATAGTGTCTCACTCTGATAGGCCTCTGGATGACTGTGTTGAGTCAGAAGTGTGCACAAAGAATAATAGGAGGCATCTATCTCAATATCAAATGGTTGTTGCAGATCGGGTAATGAGAGCACCAGGGTTGAGCACAAGTGATGTTTCATGTCATTGAATGCTTTATGTTGTGACTATACCCACACAAAATGTTATTTGCTACCACCCTTTGTCACTTGGTTGATGGCCCATGTGATATGGGAGAATCCCAACATGAACCTGTGATAGAAATTGGAAAGTCCCAAGAAATGCCATATATCAGTTCATGTGTTCAGAGTTGGTCAGTCACTAAAGGCTTGGATCTTGGCTGGATCGACTTGCACAACATGCTCAACAACAATGTATCCTAGGTATTAGACCCTGTTCATGTCGAAGGTGCATTTTTACAAGTTAGTGTATAGCTTCTATTGCCACAGAGTATGAAGGACCTGTTGAATATGTTGCAAGTGTTCTACCCAAGTTTTTCTGAAGATGAGGATATCATCCAGATATTCCACCACAAAAGAATTGGTGAAAGGACGCAAGATATCATCCATAAGCCTCATGAAAGTGGCTTGGGAATTCGTCAAACCAAAGGGCATGACCAACCATTCAAAAAGACCTTATTTGGACTTGAAAGTAGTCTTCCATACATCCATTTTTTCTATTGGGACCTAGTGGTAGCCGGAATTCAAGTCAATACTACTAAAGTAATTTTCTCCCTTGAGTTGATCAAGAAGGTTGTCAATTTGGGGAATTGGGTACCAGTTCTGAGTGTGAGTTTTTGTAGGGCCTTGTAATCAATGTAGAGTCTCCAGGTCCCATGATTGAATGTAGAGTCATCGAGGAACTGTGATTTCTTAGGTCCCTGTAATTAATGTAGAGTCGTTAATGTCTTTTCCACACCAAATTGTCCTGCCATCCAATTGTAGTTAGCTTCCCAAATAGGCTTTGCCCACTTTCTTGAAAGAATACATAGATGGCCAAGATGGCATAATAGTCCATCCTAAAGACGAAAGTAAGTGATGGGAATTCATGTGCCTAGATTCTTGTAAGTGGTAGTGAAGTAAGGATCACTCTCATAGAGTTGGAGCCACCTAGAGGCCTCATGTTTGCATGAGTGGAGTACCATGGTTAATGTTGCAACTAGAGGTCGATTGGGGTAGCTTTTGATGCGATACGTTCTCCCTATCTTATATTTGATGTTGAGATGAAAAGTTTTCAAGTTTGTGGACCAATTTGGATGGTGGTTGTTATACAATTTTCTTTTTTCCTACATGAATTGCAGAGGCTTGTGATCAGTGTGGATGATTGTCTCCATCCTGAGAATGTAATGCTTCCATTGGTGGCAGGCTTGTACAATGGAATAAAGTTATTTGTCATGAGTGTGGTAATTACAGAAGACACCTAATATTTTCTCATTATGATAGGACATTGGATGACTATTCTAAGTGAGAACTATGTCCACATCATAATCAGAGGCATCTATATCAATATCAAAAAGTTGTTGCAAATCAAGTAATGAGATCACCAAGGTTGATCACAAGCGATGTTTCATATCATTGAATTCTTTCTGTTGCATTTATCCTCACACAAAGTTTCCTTTTTCACCACCCTTGGTCACTTGGATGAGGGACCATGCGATATGGGAGAATCCCAACATGAATCTGCGATAGAAATTGGCAAGTATCAAAAAACTCTGGAGTTGGGTTAGTGTGTTCGTGGATGCCTAGTAAAAAATGACCTCTATCTTGGTTGGATCCACTTGCACACCATGATAATAAACAATGTAGCCCAAGTATTGGACCTTTTTCATGTCGAAGGAGCATTTTTCCTAGTTTGCATATAGCTTGTGTTGTTGCATATTGTGAAGCACCTATTGAATAGGATCCATGTGTTCCACCCAATTATTACTGAAGATGAGGATATGATCCAAATATATGAAAAAAAAAAAATTGGTGAAATTCCACAAGATATCATCCATAAACCTCATAAAATTCGTTGGGGCATTCTTCAAACCAAAGGGCATGACCAACCATTCAAAAATACCTTCTTTGGAATTGAAATCAGTCTTTGATACATGAGTTTGTTCTATTTGGACCTAGTGGTTGTCGAAATTTAGGTCAATATTACTGAAGTACTTGGCTCCCTTGAATTGGTCAATAATATCGTCAATTTGGGGAATTGGGTACCAGTTCCTGACCATGATTTTGTTTAGAGCCCTTAAATCAATGCAGAGTTTCCAGTTCCCATCTTTCTTCTACATGAGTAATATTTGTTATTGATGTAGTGAGGATCTTGGTCGGATGTGCCCCTTTTCGGGTAGCTCTTGGATCTGGAGCTTGATTTACTCATTTTCCATAAGAGAGCAACGATAGACTGCACCATTAGGTAGAGGTGCATCGGAAATCATATCAATTGAATTATCGACCTGACAATGCAAGGGTACCCCAGTGGGTGAGGAGAATATATGATTGTATTCCTCCACTACCTTGTCCACATTCTTCTATTGCATGGAGAGGCCTTTTACAAAGGCCATGGTTGTGGTTGCAATGTTTTTTTCTCTTTGAGAGTGAATCACAAAGAAGAAAACTTTCCTATTCTTGGAGATGAGCTTCCTACATTACTTAGTAGAGATCAAGGAAATGGAAGTAGGCAGAGCTACTTACAGTATCCTGTACAATTGTCTGCCCAAATTAATAACAACACTACGAGGTCTAGACTCATATACAACATGGAATTTCCACAAGTAAGGTTTTCCTAAAATAGCATCACAAACTTCAACGGGGGGAATTTCACACAATACCTCATCCTTGAAGGGCTTGATGTCACAGGGTAGGCAACACTTTTGGTTAACATGAATATCTCTCCCTTGGTGGAGCCACACAATGGTATAAGGTTGTGGATGTGGTAATGTATGTATATCCAACCACTTGGAGAACTCTGTTGAGATAAGGTTCTTTTGACTTCTTTTATTGACAATGAAGTGCAATGGATCACCCTTCACCAACATCTACGAGTGGAAAAGGCACTCACCTTACTCTGGTTCATCAAGCTCACTTGGTTGGACCTTGGTGGTAGTGATGGTGGAAATGGCTTCTACAACAATCAACCGCCTCCCCTTATCTGCTTTTTATTCTGAGTCAGAACCTACATATGACTCTGAGGATTTTAGCTCGACCACCAATGACTTCTTTGAGTGACATTTGTTAGTGTTATGATAGGGATTTTTATGGAATTTGTACCACTTTTTAGTGTCTTTTCTTGTTTTCCCATTACCCTTCTTTGTTAGAGGCTTGGACTAGTTGTCCTTTGGTGGTCCATCCTTGTTTTGTATTTTGTTATGCGAGTTGAGGATTCCTTTTCCTTGTTTTCTTTTAGAGGAATTCAAAGTTCCAAACTCTTGCATCTTTTGTTTAACACTTTTCTCAATTTTGATGTAATATCTATAACCCATAACCAATGATGATATGTATAGAAAGTCCATTTCTATCTTGATGCATCAATTCAGGATACTGCAATACTTTAGCACCAGCCTTCGTTCAGAGTATTTGAACCCAACTTGGTGCGAAAGGTATGGAAGACAGTTTTGAACACTTTCATTGTTTGGCCCCTTCCTGGGGTATCCAGGTCCATTTTGTATAATAGTCATAGTATCTTCCAATAGGGTAATATTGTTCCTTAATATCATCCCTGAAAGAAACACAAGTGGGTACAACTTCAAATAGTGTGGATTCGTCCATGGCCTCTTTTTCATAGTAATTATCTCACCAATCCTTGACATGTGGGACAGTATTAAGGAGCCCAAATGTGATATTTTCTCTATCAAAAAATTTATGGAATGAAAAATACCCTTTGCACAAATTCAACCATTTATCCAAAGAATATACATCTATCTTACCTTCAAATACAGGAATATCAAAACTAACTTGTACCTTGAAGGGGACAGTGCCTTCAAAGTCTTCTCTTGATGAAGATGCGCCAAATGTTGGTAGTAATCAAAGGATATGGGAAAAAATATCCATGATCTCATTCATTTATCATGTGAGGTCTTCCTTGAGAAATAGTTTAATAGGATCTCCTGCTCCATCGTCTCTCTTTTCTTCCGCCATGTGATGCCATCGGGGTCAGAAAGGATGGTCTTGCAAAGGCTTAAATAGTTCAATTCCCAACTCCTTATACCATAACCTCATTGGTGACATGCACAAAGAAACAGATAAAGAGCAGACTGCTCTAATATCACTAATCCAGATTTGTAAATGGAAAGAAAGGAACTATATATTTATAAGAAAAACATAGAGATACAGTCAAGCTTGACATCTATAAATAAATCAAATGTGTTGAACTATAAAAGTGCAGAATGAAATGAACTCGCTCGAATGGTGGTACCTTATCTCTGAGAAGATATGTGATGACTATGTGCCTTCGCTAGAGCCCATTACAATGATGATGAATGGAATTTTTATCATAAATAAGCAATGAGGAAACCTTAAAAATCCTAAATCCTAAACCTAGGAGATGAAATGCCAAAATACAATCTCCATTTAGTGCAATCAATAACGAGTTCGAAAGGTATAGTCGAGAAGTACACATTCGGGTTGGCCCATACAATGGCTTCGGATGTTGTATGGGTGTTTTCGTGCCCATAAAACCTTGCTTAAGGCCTTAAAATGGCCCCAGATGTACAAGAACCGAAAAAGAGTAGAAAAATTGCCAAAATGAAAAATTATGCTTTCAGGCAACGAAATAGGTGGGTGGCCACTGATATCCACCTATATTGTTCCTCCCCTCTTTAGAAGCAATGGTATCCATTGTGTTGATTTCTCCCACCATATGGGGAAATGTCTGCTAAACTTGGCCCTGAATGAGTCAGTTTCCTCGTCGTAGGAGTTTCCCTACTTTGACAACTCAATAAATATGGATCCTCTGTTGGTGATTTCCCTTAGCCTATATGTCAATGTTCTGATCAATGGTTACCTCTTCCATATAGTCAAGGTTGATATTTGTCGGTGTCAACTTTTTTTCTATCTCTGATGTGTCCAATAATGGTGGAAAGTATGGTTGAAGGAGGTCCACATTGAACATTGGGTGAAATCCAAGGAAGGAGGGAATACTTAGCTCAAAAGAATTGTCACCCACAACCTTCGTGATGGTGTAAGGACCATAGGAAAGTCGACGAAGCTTCTGATGGGGTTTTGTAAGGTGATCCTTCTGGAAATGTAATCAAACCTTGTCTCACGCCTGAATATTATGTGGCACGTTGTGTTGATCATGGCACCGCTTGTACATAACATTGGATTTCTGAAAAATATCATGGACCTATTGGTGAATGTGCTAAATCTATTCAATAAAATTGGTGGCTTTGTTGGATTCATACTAAAATGGGGAATATTCTTCCTATGTCGTTGTAAGGGTAAGTGCAACATCAATGGGACCCAATGGTTGCAATCCTAGCCCTACCTAAAAGGGATTGTGGTCAGTCGAGCTATGGAGATCTTTGTCTTAGTTGTGCTAAACATAGAGGATACTCCCATACCATGTGCATGGATGCTTAAATTTCTACATGCGTAGTATATGCATGATCATCCTACTGACGACCTTTGTCTGGCCATCAGTTTTGGGGACGAAGGCATTGGATTTGGCGAGCTTGGTGTCCAACAGTGACCATAGGTTGGAAAAAAATGTGCTTAGGAACCTGTTATCCCAATCTGATATGATGGTCTACGACATTCCTAAATGTAGCCACACTCATTTAAAGAAGAGCTTGGAAGTGGCCTCCACTATGGTACTCTTCTTGTAGGATTTCATAATGGCCATATTAGAAAATCGATCAACCACCAAAAAAATACAGTCTTTTCCCTACTTGGTTGAAGGAAGGCGAGACATCTAGATCATTGAGATGGATTCCTAGGGTCTATTGGGAGTAGGAAGAGGGGTGTATATTCCTTGATTCTTAATGGTTGGTTTCGAAGTAGCACATGAAGTGTAAGACTGGCTGTACTCTCTGACTTCTTCTTGAGGTTTTGGCGAATATAAATACTTCTAAAATACTAGGACTTTCTTTTCCACACCAAAGTGTCATACCATCCAACTATAGTTAGATTCCCAAATCATCTTTTCCCACTCACTTGAAGGAACACATATATTGACCAGATGGCATAATAGTCCATCCTGAAGATCAAAATTAGTGACGGGAATGATTATTCCTAGCTTATGGTAAGTGGTAGAGAAATTAGGATCACTTTCATATATTTAGGGCCACCCGAAGGCCTAATGTCCACATGAGTGGACCACCATGGTTAATGCTTCAAATGGAGGTCAACTAAGGTAGTCAATGACACAATTGGTTATCCATGTCTTATATTTGATGTTAAGATAAATTTGTTGCAAGTATATGGAGGACTTTTGATGGCGATCATTCTACAATTTTCCTTCTGTCTACATGAATTACAAAGGCTTGTGATTATTGTGGATAACTATATCCTTCCTGATAATGTAATGCTTCCATTGGCAGCAGAATTGTACATTGGAATAAATTTATTTTTCATAAGTGGGGTACTTACGGATGACATCATATAGTGTCTCACTATGATAGGCCACTTAATGATTGTTCTAAGTGAGATATACAACCACATCATAATCTGAGGCATCTATCTCGGTCTCAAAAGGTTGTTGCTGATTGGGTAATGAGAGAACCAAGGCTGAGCACAAGTGATATTTCAGATCATCAAACGATTTATGTTGCAAATGTACCCAAACAAAATTTTATTTTCCAACACCCTTGGTCACTTGGTTGAGGGCCCATGCTAAATGGGAGAATGCCAACAAAAACCTGTGATAGAAATAGGCAAGTACCAAAAACATTTGGAGCTCGATTAGTCTAGTCGGTTTTGGTCAATCACAAATAACTTGGATATTGGTTGGAAATGTGTCAGCCCTCTTTTAGAATTGTCTTCCATATAAGGGAATCCTACCAACCCCTTCAAGATAAACCCAGATTGATTAAAATATGAAAACTTCTTAAAAGAATCAAGGATATTTGGAAAACCTTAGATGGTTCCTCCCCAAAATATTCCCCCATCCAATCTCAACGCAACCTAAAAAGAGAAAACCAAGTATCCATTAAGTGATCTGGGTAGAAGAGGAAGAAGGATGATAGACTTCTCATCGAAATTGAAGAATAATTGGAATGTTGTTATAACAGAGAGGGTCACGCATTTCTTACAAATGAAAAAAAAGAAATCAAGATTCTAGAGGATAAGAAGAGGAAATTACTCTTAGATTTTGAAAAGGAATGGAGAATAAAAATCCAGGCAATCTAGTTGTAGGAAAGAGAAAAAATTACAATTTTTTTTCACAATCTTGCAAATTTCCATAAAACTATCAATAGTGTCTGGAGGATATTTCTAGGGTATCAAAGTTTCCTGAAATGGTAGCCAAAGGGATAAATTACTTCAATACTCTTTTAAAAAAGGAACCCAAATCTGTTCTTATAGCAACCATCAAAATAGCAAGCTACTTCCCCAGGTTTGTCGGTCTAGAGGATAACTAGAGTTTAATGGTTGAAGTCAGTAATGAATAAATTCTTTGAACTTTGTAAATATTCTAGAAGCATAAAAGTCTAGTACTGACTGTCCCCTAATAGAATTATTTCTAGGTTGTTACGACTTCATTAAAGAATATCTTCTCAAATTGGTTGACTTCTCTCACTCCATGGGTCAACCCCTCCCAACATTTAGGTCAACATTAATTTGAGTAATTACAAATATGAACAATCCAACCAAATCTGAGAGATTCAAATCCATTTCCTTATGTAAATGTATCTACATAAATGTTTCCAAAAGAATTTCATGTATATTGAAAGGCATTCTCTCAAAGAAGATTTCCCAAGAACAATTTGGTTTCTTAAAACAAAGATAAATCCATGAGGTTATGGGAGTGGTGCAAGAAGGGATTCATAGATCACAACCTAGAAAAAATATATATAACATTAAAGGTTGATCTATCCAAGGATTTCTATCGAGTGATTTGGTTATATATTAGACTCATTCTCATATATTTCAGTTTCATCTATGGATTTTTTACTTGGATTATAAATTGTATTAGTTGGGATTCTTTTTCTATTCTTCTCAATGGACCATTTTAACACCTTTGCTTCCTTTTGGTAGTATAGGGTCTTATCATATCTATAAAAGCAACCTCTACAAATGGAATCTTAAAAGGTATATATATGGACCCAACTTGTAAGGCCACTCATGCTATTTTTGTTGATGATAAACTAATTTTTCATGAAGGTTCAAGAAATATGATTGAAAAACTTGGAGAAATCATGGATCTATTGTATGAAGCTATGGGAATTCCAATAAACATAATGAAACCCTCAATTATGTTTTGGGGATTCTTAGATATAGAAAAGAACCAAATTTCTCAATCTTTCCCCTACCAGTTAGTATACATTGATGTAGGTATAAAATACTTGGCCTTTATCTTGAAATCTAATCAGTACAAGAAATGGGATTAGCAACAACTCCTATAAAAATTGGAAAAAAAGGTAAACATTTTGTACAACTATTGGTTATCTTCGGAAGACAAACTAGTTCTAGTGAAATAAGTCCTTGAGGTAATCATGTCTTATTGGATGTCTCTACCATGGATCCCAAAAGGAATCCTAGATAAAATAAACTCTACTTTATATTTATTTGGTCTAGGGAAGAAGGAAAGAAAAAAAAGGTGCTAGCCTATTGGAAAAGGCTTACTATCCAAAATTCCCTAGGTGGATGGGGTCTAAAGACTATTTTTTTGTTCTGAAAGGCCCTAGTTTCCAAGAATGTTTGGATGTTTATCCAAGGAACCTGGATCTAGGATCAAGTCACAAAAGACAAATACATTCAACAAGACTCATTAGATGATTAGATCCAAGATCACCCCTAAGAATTAAAAAATGCATCAATCATGTGGAAAGCAATTCTTTCATCTTTCTAGTTGATTGGTAACAAGTTGATTTGAAAGATTGGAAAGGGAGAGAAATTACTTGTAGGCTTAGATCCATAGATAGGATGCAAGGATGCTCATAAAATTTGGCATCATATGATCCATGAGATTAGAAGCAAGGGATACAAAACTCTAAGATACGTTGTGTAAGTAAATGTGGAGATTGGGATGGAAAGCTAGTTATCATGGAGTGATATTGGCCTCAGAGAAGAAGATGAATGCAGTTGGAAAAAAATATACTTAGAACCTTTGAAGATACTTTTTTATTTTAATAGAGGAAGAAGATCAACCTGTTTGGCCCCTAAATACTGTGAGAAACTTTGTATTGAATATTAGGTATAATACACTAGCACAAAGGAACATTGAAGTGCCACAAGTATGGTGGTGAATAAAGCTATAAAAGTTCAAATTCTTAGCAAAATTAAAACTATTCATGTGGATGCTCTCGAAAAATAAATCTCTTACCTAGGATGTACTCCGGAAAAGATGTTTTGAAGGGCTTGGCAGATTTAGTCTATGTAAGGTAGAATTAGAAACAAATTCCCACTTGATTTTCTGTTGCAGTAACGCCAAATAGGTGTGGATGGATGCAAATAAAGCCACACGGCTAAAAAAATCCTAGAATAGCTCTACAATTTAGAGGCTCTTAGAATATGGTTCTCAAACAATGAAACATCAAAGTTCAACACCCTCCTTCTCACTATTGCATGGGGAATATGGTTAGCAAGAAACTCTAGGATATTTGAAGACAAACAAATTATTCCTCTACAATGTGCCATGCAAAGTATTAATATTCTCTTTTCCTTCCCTCAACAAGAAAATTCCCACTACCCCATTCACAACTCCTATAAAATTATAAATAAGGAAATATCTTGGGATTATTTTGATGGGGATTCTCCAAGAAACCATGCTAAAGGGGGATTTGGCTCTATTCTACATATATTGGATGATCATAGTAGGGGGAGTGCAAAATGTTGATGGACAAAAAAATGGCAATGGGGTGCAAAGGAATGTGTGCACATGTTCTTAATCCTATAACCTTGGTACTCAACGAACTGCCACACACACTCGACAACTTGGATTATTTATGAAC
>ML802875.1:279084-310148 GCA_009831015.1 Picea engelmannii | reverse complement strand
AAGACCTTTGGGATTATCTTCAAATACTTTGGAATTCTTATGAATGATCCCTTGGAGATCTAGAGGAATAGATGGCTTAGATGTTTGAACATCTAGTGAGCATAGTTGTGCTATAACAACTTGATGCCCCTTTTTCAATAATTTTGTCATTCCATTAGAGATTATCACCTTATCGGGTTTCCCTATGATACCTTTTAACTCAATTTATTTTCCTTCCAATGAAAATTTCATGAAAAGTTATTGAAAATTAAAATCCACTATTGCTAATGATTGTAACCATTGGATTCCTAGTACAACATCAGCACCACCCATGGGTATAGAAATCATTGGACTATTCATTACATATTCCCACATAGTAATATTGATCTTATTGCAATTTCCTGAGCTATTGATAGTTCCTCCATTTGCAATCATTACTTGAAATTATAGTGCTGGATATACAAAGCAATTGAGATCTTTGGCTAATTTATAGTGAATGAAATTATGAGTACTGCCATAATCAATTAGGACTATTAGCTTTTTATTTTTGATATATCCTTTGATCTTGAGAGTTTGAGGAATTCTAATTATAGCCAATGCATTACACGATATCGTGGGAGTCAACTCTTCAGATGAAATTGATTCTACGTTTTCATCTTGGGATGGTTCTTGTTCTTGTTCTTGTTCTTCTTCCTCTTCACAATCTATGTAGAATAATTTCTTCCCGCCACACTTATGTCCCTTACTGTACTTGTTGTCACAATTAAAGCATAAACCTTTTGCTTTTCTTTCCTCCAATTTTTGTGGTGTCAACCTTGTAGGTTGAGGTGTTTTAGAAGAAGGAGCATTATTCTCTCTATAGATGTTAGGATTGGTCCTTCTAGTAGCCATAGCCATATTTTTACTTTCAACATTTCTTTCCACCCTAAATGCATTCTCTAATGATTTGGGTTCCCAAAGGAGAACCTCATTTTGAATGTTATCTCTTAAAGTTCCTATGAATACATCAATCAAGTGCTCATCTAGAATATCTGTTACCTTTATATTCAATCTTTGGAAGTTCTCAATATGCTCTGTAACTGAACCCTTTTGCTTGAGATTTATCAATTGGTTAAAGAAGGTATTGCTCCTTATATCCTCATAGTGTGCTATCATTTGTTCCGTGAAAATTGTCCAAGTGACGAGTGATTTGAGAGAACAAGGCCATCTATACCATACAAATTGATTGGTTCTAAATATAAAGAAGCAATTCGTACCTTTTGTGTATGTGGCACATTATGTAGATCAAAGAATTGCACCATCTGAAGTATCCATGTGATAGGGTCATTGCCATCAAACTTCCTCATATCAATCTTAGGAATGTGGTTAGTCTTCAACCCAAAGTTAGAGTTTCTCCATTCTTTATTCACCTTCCTTGTGTCCTCATCATGAATTTCATGGGATACATTTTCACTTTCAGGTGTCCTCTCTATTATGAAAATTTTCAATCCTTCCATGATCTCCTCTTTTAAACCATCCATATTTGCCTCCAACTTAACTTCCATCTCTTGTAGTTCATCTTTTGTTACTATCTTATTTTGTAAATCAATTATGTCCCTACGCATTTCTTCACCTTCATCAAGAGTCCAAGTAGGATTGTCTGGAGGCTTATTTGGTGTAGAATTTCCCTTTTTTGGTGGCATGTTGGCCAAGTATCACTTGAAACCTTGATTTTGAAGTGGTTCTTCTAGACAATACTCCTTTTATTGTATCTCCAAAATTTTGTCCCTTCTGAGTATGACATTTTCTTTTTTGTAGGTCTCTGATATTTCTTCTCTACAATGCACAGGTCTGATCAAAATTGGATGTGCCAAGTGGAATTTATGGTAAATTCCCCACAACTTACTAATTTTTGTACTTTCCAGAAGATCTCACTCTTATAGAATTCCCCACACAAAATAATTGCTATAAAATTCTGAAACTCATGCCATAACTACTACGGTGTGTCCACTATCCAATGCAACTGGTCTCACTCAATTTGGATACTCTAGGAAGAAGTTATTATTGTTTTACCTAGAACACTTGCTTGAGACTAGTCAATAGGACTAGTCAGATACCCTATATTCCACAGGGTGTATATACAAATTTAAGATGACCCAGAAGCTGAAATTGTTACCATAGATACCTTACTAATTTTAGTGAATAGCCTACAGATTTCAAGGTCTGAAATGTTACAGAAAAAAATTTATAGCAAAAATTCTGCAATGACTAAATTCATGATGATTCCAGAACTCTATCTTAGAAAGGTAGTATCTCCAAAGGTATAAGGACTCAAGTGCTGAAATTTTAAACCAACATACCTTGATCCATCTACTAAATATTATCCAATTCATTCCTTCTGAATCATTGTAGAAAAAATGTTATAGCCAAAATATCAATGTGTCTCTGATGTAGTAGTGAAACCCCAAGACCTTGAGCTCTAATACCATATGTTAGGAACCAAATATCAATATAGCATAGAAAAACCTCAGAATAAGTACTCAACGCCTTGAAAAAGAGATAATTTTAGATAATAAGCCTCTTTGAGGGGGAAACCTCCTTATGCCCACATAAATGTTCAATTACAAGATGATTCAAAACGAAAATGTCTCCTTGGTATATATAGGAGACTAGGAGGTATAATTACAACTAATGGACTAAATCTAACATAAATAAAATAACATTACTAATATAATATGCCTCAATTAAGGTGTAATGAGCCACTATTTAGGGCTTAATACCTCTGCAAATAGAGGTTGGTTGGTGAGAATGTTATTAAGTTCCTGACAGTATGCAGACATGTTGGCACAGGGGTAGACCCAGGGTTCAATGCTTAACATTGCACCAAAAACAACCCAACTACTAGCCCCTTCGGCAACACTTGCGAAGCAGGCAAAGTCTCACCTGAGGTGGAAGTAGGGGGGTTACATGACGCAGGTGTCTGTAACTAGGTTAGGACACAAATATGTGATAATAACACTTCACAAAGTATTCTGTTAATGCTTAGGAAGCGACATTCATTAGTTCATTAACCCTATTAACATCATAGAACATAATCAAAGATAGATCTAGAATAGTAAAAACAAACGATTATGCACCTTAAATACATATCACGTAGCACTGTGGATTCAATATATCATTTTAACATAAACAAAGCATTAAATACACACATACACATCAATTACTCATCTAATATAAGCACAAAGAAAACCAAAACAGACATAAAATTGCACAAAGAAAACCATAAGACACCAGTTATATGTGGTTCACCCCAATATGGGGCTACGTCCACCAACCACTTCGCCTCTTTATTATTCACTTCAATCTTAATTTCATTCACTCCTGTGCACTAAGACATAGAGTCAAGCTTTTCCTAGACATGAGATCTACGCACAGAGCATTAGATCCTCCTTCCAAAACTAGGTCAAGGCACAAAGTTTACTCTCTATCGAACACAAATCTTTAACACACATACAGTCCTTTACACAAAGCAACTCTATTCACATAGAACTACATTCAACCCCCTTTTACTTCTACAATATATTCCTTTATTTATACTTTTACAAACCCTTACAAATAATGCCTAAACATGGGAAAAACCCATGGGCCGACATCCCATAAACCCTTTACAAAAAACTTAGAGGACCCTTTATTGGGTCCACATAGCCCACGAAATCAATGAGATCCATGATCTTAGCTCTGCCTCGGTGCTCCTTCCTCGACCAACATGTCGAAGTCCAAAAGTGGGTCAAAACTGACCGAAGTTTCCCAAAAACTTGGTCGAGGGCCAACAAGCCCCCAACACTCACCTGTGACTCGTCCCGAGTCACTCAGGTCCAGACAATGTTGCTTCAAAAGATTCAAGCTTAACTCGATCTGCCTCAACTTGTTGCTTCGCCTGGGCCTCCTGCTCATCGAGCTCCTGGATTGTTTTCTTTGTAATAGGCCCTTATAGATGTTGTTCTACTACTACAACCACTTGATCTAGTTGTGATCCTTGTCCATCAATCTCTTCAAACACCTTGCAAGATTCATCTTGCACATGTTGTAGCTTCTATGTAACTTCTATTACCTTACCCTGCAGGGCAGTGATCTACTACTGTATTGTGCATTGCTCCTAGGATATCTTCATTCTTTCTACTACCGTGAGAAGCTTCATCTGCACCTGCAACGAGAGTGCTTGTTGTTGAACCTCATGTAACTATGCTTCTAACTTCCTTATCTATGGATCCTCGGCAAGGCGTTCGTATGCATGAGAGATCTTATCACTTAACTATTTACATTTTTAGGCGAGAGCTCTTATGCTTGCAACTTTGTTATTAGCAGTCTCCTCCCTTTGGTCGTGCACCTCCTATGGGGTGCTCAGTAATGTTTGGGCCTCCAATTCTATTATCCTAGCCTGAAGTTGTTGGAGGGTCTCAGGGAGCTTCACTATTTGAGCTTCAACCGACTCTTTCTTTTCGTGTGCCAAGCTTGGCATAGAGTGACATGATTTACATACCACTTCTTTGACCATGGCCCTATCTGCAAGCATCTTCTCCTTTTCCCTCTTTAGCTGGGATTTTTCTTCCTAAAACTTCACCCGAAGATCTGCTTTCTCATTTTCTTGGGCTGCTACACTGTCCTGCACTGCTCATAATTGTGCTAAGACTTCGTCTTTATCCCTTTTTAAGTCCTTTGTAGCCTTTTTCTTTTCCTTCTATGCTCTCTAGAACTGAGCTTCTGTTGCATCCACAAGTCTTCTTAGTCGGGCTAGTTCATCCCCCAATTTTGCAGTCTGTGATGAGGAAGGTGCAGACGGTGTAGTAGGTACTTTGCGGACCAAGCGGATAGCTATCTGCACTTCCTTCAATTCTTTCTCAATTATTCCATATAACTCCTCTTGCTTCTCTCCATACCTCTGCAATATGTCTTCAGAAGCGTCCTCCATATCTCCACGACCTAGACTAATGTCGTCCTTAGTGAGAGTGGCCTCCAACTGGGGATTATTAGCATGCTTCTTCTTCCTGGATGAAGGTTTCTTCGGAGAAACCTTCCTCTTCTACGGTGTTACCGTCCCAATGGGGGGATTCTCAGGTGGAGGGGTGGTATCTTCGCTTCCTCCTTGCTCTTCTCCTCCATCATCTCCTCCTCTCTGACCTTCTGCTTCATATTTTCCTCCTCCCAGTGATTTGGACCCATTATCTTCAGAAGCGTTGTCCTCCTCATATCTCTCTATATCCTGGACTTCCTCCTCCTTTTTCTTCTTCTTCGTCCAACTAGTCTGTCTGACATTCTCAACCTGTGTGACTATGGGGATTCCTACGGTGTTAGTGTCGGATAATTCTACATTAGTGACAGGTACAAGAAACTCCTCGGGCCATTCCTTTCTAATCTTCTCCATATATTCATTTGTCATCTTGTAGTATGACTGCAATTCTTCCTGGTTCTCTTCTCTGCGTGCGGTGATGAAGATGAAATGAGTATTAGGATGGAATTTTTTTATTGGTCGGTACTGGTGCAGGGTGTGCAGTTTCATACGCAGGAATGATTTGATGGTGACCTTTGGCTAATGATAGTATGCATGAAACACTGCATTGGACCGCCACTACTTCATCATATCGTTGGTATACCACATGGTTGAAAGCCAAGTGGCCAACATCTCCAAGGGTTTGGTCTCTAGAAAAGTGGCTCCTTCAGGCGTTTGCCAAGCGACAAATGCAATCAAAATTATTAGCCAACTGTAATGGAATTCATATCCCAAGTCCTTGGCTTCGTGACAATCCTTCTCTAGCTTGTTGACAAGGTATTTCACCTAGTTCATCTGCATGCCCTCCACACACTTTCCTATGAGGTCCACCATGAACCCGGTGACCTGTGTGGAGAAGTTCTTCCTCATGATCTTTCCAGCTAGGAGTTGGAAAGCAAGGTGCACTGCACCATCTTGTATAGAGGCTACCTTGTAACGTCACTTTCCTTTCTCTACCTCTTCATAAGCTTCCTTGATGCGCTACGCCAGGGAACGGTCTGAGGCCTTCCCTGGATAAAACTATTGAGGGTCGGGACCCTTCATGCTTAAGCCTATGATCCGGTGGATCAACACCGGATCCATATTAATCCTTATGTCGAGACATAGATATCCTCCATGATAGCATGATAGGAGGAGTTTAATGTAAGTGTTAACCTCCTAGTGGCGGCCAAAATGTGGGATGTTCATCACATTCAGCACGGTGGACTACGCTAACCCCTTAATCCATGGATGTGAAATGAGGTGAGGCTTCTTCCCTATTTTTTTCATGAGATAGTGGTGGGGTTCCATCACGGATTATTTCTTTCAGTCTCCTAAATTGAAGTCATTGTTCTTCAACAATGAGATCTATCCTAACTGACTCCCGACTATGCAGATTCCTTTCAGAATGTATGCAATGAACATTGTGTACTCAAAATATTAGGGGATACTGTCACAGTTAACAATACCAGCCAAAGGTGGTATGTATTCAGGTAGGATCGATGGGATCTTTTTCACGTTAGCTAGATCCCCGCGATGCTTACTTCGTTGTTCAGTTACGGGGTTGACATGACTAGAGTGACGTCCAGTCGAAGGGGAAGCATGTAGTCCCCTAGTAGACGATGCCTAAATACCTTCAGATATTGGTCTGTTGGGCATTAGCTTCTTAACGAATTCCTCAACAGACTTCTCCACTTCACTAGGCTCGCCCGACATTCTATTTTTTAACAAAAAGGTGGGGTAGGAAAACAGACAGGTGGGGTCTAGTTCCAGATAGCACAACTCGACACTTGGACAATTCTCTTCTTAGCTCAGTCAATCATGGGTAGAAAAAAGTGGTCCCTGCACAATGACCAATGAGTTAAATAATGATGCATCATGACGGATCTTCCAACAGCCGTGAAGTGCTTCCATCAATGTAAATTTGTCCATTATGGTGCGGTCTCAACATCCCAAAAAGCAGTCCATAATCCCATAAATGTGTTTTCTAACCATTTCAGAGCGTCATTCTAATGGTCGGGGTTCCACCAATAGTCCTATAACTTCGCCAGGGCGAATTCCAATTCTTCGTGGTCCTGTTGTTCGAGCGAAGTTCAAATTCTGTGAACCTGCCTCCTACGAGGATCCAGTTTGCGAAGTCTTCCATCTATTTTCTGTAACTTCTTGTATCTTTTTCAACTTATCCTTATTTTTATTGAGATTCCTTACCTTTTTTCCTGTTATCTAACTCTCTCTAACTATTTCTCGAATTCTCTTTTCATTTTTATTCTTATCTTCCCCTAGCGTAGTGGCTTCGCACCGTTGATGTGTCAAAAATTCTGAAGTTAAATATCCCTTTTCTTAACACTTCCTCAGTGGGCATACTTCTTTCTTGGATATATAGGTCCTTCAATACTTCTTTCATTCTTTCAACTTTGATATCTAATTCTCTTACTTTATGCCCCTTGTGCGTTGTTACTTTGTTCTATTTCTTTGACTTATCCTCTCATTCTTCTATTAGTCGATCTATTTTCCTAGATATGAAATAACTTAGTTCTTAATTTTTTTCTCTGTGGATTCTTCCTATTCTTTCCTTCTGATATGATCCTTCTTAATCCAAGTCTTACCTAACAAAAGTGGGAAAGGGGCGGTGTTCCCAACAAACTCAATGACTTCAAATTCTTCTTCAGTCGATGTTCCATGAACAATAATCGATACAGTGGTAACTCTTCCACATAAGGTTATCATCTTACCCTTAAACAATCCTATCCTTCCTAATGAAGGCACCACAGTAGGCTTTCCAAAAATTCCCCAATTTTCTTCTATCATAATATCCACTTGTGTTTCTTCATCCAAGACATAATCTATGTCGAAGTCTTCTATTCTTTCACTTATGCGTTATCTTGCTCTCAGGATTTTTGGTAAACTGACATCTTTATGTACATCCATCGTTTCTTTCAACTGTAATAATGTAGCCTCAACTTCCTCTGACCTTTTCTCTTTATGACTTTCTAACATTCCCTTAGTCTCTTTAATTTCTTCAAAGTTGTCTTGTCTCATGTTCATCCCTTCAACTTTAGCAATAATCCTTGGACAATCCTCAACCTCATGACCAATAACCTTACAACAAAGACAAATAAGGGCTACCTTAGGACATTGCTTAGCAATATGTCCTAGTCTTTTGCAATTATAACACAATGTCAACCCTCTTTTTCTCTTAAATGTTCCCCAACCTCTTATGTACTGCGCACTTCCCGTCAGATTGTAGTGTTGAACCTACAATATGAAAAAATTATTTCTAGGTTCTTGCATCCACTTATTAGTCCAAAAACTCTTTCTATAAATAGGAATAACATATCTTTCTTCATTTCCATTAAATTTACTAAAATCAACTCTTTCTTTCAACTGTGTTATAGCCTTTAGACAAGGAAAAGATCTATTAAACATACTTAAATTCATGCTTTTGAACAAAAACTTTCACCGATCTTCCTCTTACCAAAGCACAAAGCTTGTTTCTTTAGGATCTTACCTCTTTTCTTTAGATAAGCTTACTCTCTAGGCACAAATACTCACAAGTCAAGTATAGTACTACACACTTTAGCAACATATATATGCACAAAGCTTCTCTTTTTATTTACTTCAGTTCCCAACAATCATAGTTTCAGGTCCCGGCAATAGAACCATTTGTTAGCACAGGGGCAGACCCACAGTTCAACGCTTAATATCGCACCAACAAAACCCCTACTACCAGTCTTTTCAAAAACACCTGCGAAGCAAGCAAAGTCTCACTTGAGGTAGAAGCAGGGGGGGTTACAGGACGTAGGTGTTTGTAACCAGGCTGGGACATAGATCTGTGATAATAACACTTCATAGAGTAATATGTTAATGCTTAGGAAGTGACATGCATTAGTTCATTAACCTTATTAACATCGCAGAATGTAATCAAAGATAGATATAGCATAGTAACAACAAAAGATTATGCACCTTAAATACTTAGCACTTAGCATTGTGGATCAGATCTAACATTTTAACATAAACAAACCATTAAAGAAACACATACACATCCATTACACATCTAATCTAAGAAAAAATCAAAACATAACATAGATAACATTGCACAAAGAAAACCATAAGACACCATATATACGTGGTTCACCCCAGTGTGGGGCTACGTCCACCAACTTCTTTGCCTCTTTATTATTTGCTTGAATCTTACATTCATTCACTCTTGTGCACTAAGCCACATAGTCAAGCTTCGAACCAGACAAGAGATCTACGCACTGAGCACTAGATCCTCCTTCCAAAACTAGGTCAAGGCACAAAGTTTACTCTCTATCGAGCAAAAAGCCTTAACACACAGACATTCCTTTCTACAAAGCAACTCTATTCACATAGAACTACATTCAACCCCCTTTTACTTCTATAATACATTCCTTTATTTATACTTTTACAAACCCTTACAATAAGGCCTAAACATGGGAAAACCCCATGGGATGACATCCCATAAACTCGTTACAAAAACACTAGAGGACCCTTTACTAGGTCCACATAGCCTGCAAAATCAGTGAGATCCATGATCTCAACTCTGCCTGGGTGCTCCTTCCTCGAACATTGTGTCGAAGTCCAAAAGTGGGTCAAAATTGACCGAAGTTTCCCCAAAACTTAGTCGAGGTCCAAAAAGGCACATGCACGTTGGTATTATGAAAGGTACATCAAGGAACATTTCTAGGTGTGGATAGGGAAGTAGGGGAGACCATGGAATGCCCAGTATGTGAAGGAATAGAAGCATAAGGACCATATTGGGTAGGGGGAGAGTGGATTTTAGGAGCCACTTTACGATCCATGACCAAGGCCTAAAGAAAGGCCTTGTCCAAGGAAGGAGACTCAAACAAATCGACTTCACAATGGAAAATTGTTAATAAACTAGAATTAAATTTGAAAATCAATACCTCTTCTCGATCGAAAATGTGGAGTTGGACGCACAACTTGAAAAATAAATCTATGTAGCTATGTATTGATTGATTGTCAATTTTTCAAAGATGCAACCATTTAGCAAGGAGGTTCTATCGATATCTCAGGCAATAAAAGTCATCTCTAAGTTCCTTGCAAAATCCCAACCATGTCATAATGTGTGGTGTTTGTGTCTCAACTAGGTCACCTATATCCATGACCCAGGAATAATTTTCTAGTTGAGTGTCCCACCATGTCTACGCAATTCCCTCAAGTTGCAGATTGACAATCTAAATCTTCATGTCTTATGTCATCTCAGGACATGTACAAAATTATGTGGAAAAAATGAGAAGCCGAGAATCGACATTCTCACCATTCATTTGGACCACAAAATTTAGTAATTGGAAGCATGTATCAAGTTGCATGGGTGTTGGATATCTTCACTTTTGCAGATGCAGTAGCTCCTGGAGTGCCATCATTAAATCATGAATTGGAGTTGTGGAAATGAATGCAAAATCCTTTGTAGATGACTCTCTTCACGGTGACATAATTTTCATGCACCATAGATACCAATCTATCAATGGATGTTGCATTTATAATCAATCAAATCCAAATGTCCCTAAAAAGGAACCTAGTATCCTGAAGAGAGCATGTAGAGAATGGTGAAAAATGAATGTGCTGGAAGCCGTGAGGAGGGTGCACTGGAAGTCTTGAGAAGGATGTCTCACTGTGAGAATTTTTTTTTGTTGGATGGCCTCTCTTTTGAATTCCTTGGATGAGTAGAAGTTGACTTGGATCCATGCTCTAATCCTAATTGATCTGCAATTTAGATATGAAAAACACACAAAAAAATACATGTGAAATGAAGAACAAAAAGTAGATAGTGTGGAGCAGAGAAAATATAATATACATGAAAATGGAGAAGAAGTATTAGAAGAGAAAATAAACATCACGTTTATTAAGTGAGAGAGGAGTGCATTATATAAGCAAGGAAATGTTTTCCTTCTCGTTATTATCCAATTACAACATAATTTGAAACAACTAACTAAATACTTACAACAGTAATTGCTAAAAGCGCACTAAATGGTTGCAGCGGAAAGTGTTGAAGTGAACAACTGTTTACAATAGAAAAAGGTAAATCTAACTGCAATACTAACTACAGTACTAATTAATGAGTGTCCCCTCATCATTAGTGTCCAAGGAAGTGGGTCACACTTCCTGGTGGCCCATCTAAATCATCTTATTCATTCCTCGGTTCAAACCACACTGTCTCTAGATTATTCTCATTGTGAACAATTTCTTTTGGCTCAGACTTACTTCCGACTTATCTGAAGAACAAATATTGACTGGAAATTATTTTCCTTGATGCAATATCCCAAATCTTATATCCTTTTATTCCTTCTTTGTATCTAATGAAAATACACTTGTCTGCTTTCTTTTTCAACTTGCTCCTCTTTTCCTGGGGAAAATGCACAAATGCATCTGTTGTTGGGAAAAACACCCTACGGACTAGCAAACTAGGGTCAGACTTGCATGCAGATTTTGACAGAATAGAAGCTACTTTTTTACCTACAACCCAAGATTTAAACCCGTTTTTCACAGTAAATGCATGGAAAATGACCACCAACCTTATTACTGGCGTTCGATGTAGATCCTCCTTTGCTCTTCGATTACTTTCTTGCGCTGCTCCTTCCACAAATGACCTGTATTCAAGACAAACAACAACTATGCATGCATGCTACTTCTATACTCAAGGTTAGAAATCAAGCATAAATTAATCAAACCATAGACAATTCATGCATTGGGATGGGAAAAGTATTCTTTTTATTACTGAAAGTGAATCAACTTACAAAAAAGTTGAGACCGACCACCGCTCCTTGAACCTGATCCTGGGCTCCTCTTCTTCTGTCCTTCAACTGCTTTGCATTAAATCTCCTTTGGCATGAGGAAAGGCTAAAGGGTTGGGACAATGGATTACATAAATGGGCAGAGTTTCTTCGCTATATTTTTTCCTCCTCCAAATGGTACCCCTACCCTTTCTTTTATAGGCTAGAAGGAGTAGGGTTTTGGACGAACCCTCGGTCATGCATGGCTGGGAGTTTCAATTAACTGACCCATAGTTTTTTGTTCCATTAACAAATTTCCTTTTTTCGTGCTTTGTTAGGTCAACGCAGGCTGTTGTGAGCTAGCCAGCGTGCACACACATGCAATAATCGGTTAGGGCGCGTGGGCCTTGACACAAGAGGATTTTCAAAGAGTTGTTCAACAGAGTTTTGGCAAAGAAGGGATATGAATTGGCATGATGCCAGGTAAGCATGTGTGGTGCAATTTAGGGTTATAACAGATGCCCCCTAATGTTTGAGGTCAGAAGAGCATCCGATGTCCGAAATACATTACCAATCTTTACTGATGTGCCGAACGATTGAGCCCAAGGATCAGGAACCAGGAGGTGTCATTTGCAAAATAAAAAATGTTTCAACGAGGTGGGCATACCCATGCTCAGGATAAAATAGAACCATGGCTACCAATCAAATACACTATAGATCCATGTCAAATAACTATAAAGAGTAGCCGCAAATAATACACAGTGGAGCTACATCTCGAAATCAGAAAGATATACATATAGAGTATCCATCTTCCAGAAGTTGATTCGGCCTAATGGTTGGACTTCACAGCTCGAGAAACAACTTCAAAATCTTCTTAAACTTGGGTAGGAGTGTAATATGAGTGTACGAATGCACTACCTAGAGGTCTTCGACGGCTCGTCGGTTATGGACTTGATAATCTTGATGATCGGACTGAAAGCTTCAGTGATTTCGAACAAGGACTTGATTGAACGTTTAGGATGGTCGGGTATGCGGACAAGAGACATATTGCAGAGGGGCCAACTTAGGCTTAGCGACAAACTTCCCTTGGACAATAGCACGACAAGTGATAAGACTCGGGCAACATATATGTTAATCATAAGTCTACGAAGCAGGAGGCAACGCAAACTCTCCATATGTTTGGAAGAATAACCAAATGGTGGAGGACACAACTCTATATAGCGAGAAAATATTCCTAAGGTCATACTACATCCCATAGTCTGATGAAAAAATGGATAGATGTTCTTTATCCAAGCGCAACTCATTATGCTGCCAATAAAGAAAATACTTTTCCCAACCTCTTTTTGGGGTAAATTTGATTTTTTGTTCTTTTCGATAATTTTGGAAAAAGAATAAAGAAATATTACTTTACAATGGAGGAACGAGTACTGCAAACATACAAGCTCAAGGCACAAGAAAAATACTGGTGTTCTGGTAAAATGATACTTGGGGAAAATCCTCCGACGGCCAAAGGTGTTAAGACGTAGAAGCAAACTGTCACAAGGCTGGTGGATAAGGTATGCAAATGAGGTTGATAGAACACACAATGGTAACATCCTTCGATGTAAGTTTAACGAGCCCAGAGAAGGTAAGCTCGGTGGTTTTTCATATTTAGAGAGTCTGAAAAAGCATAAAGGGAGACTCCGCTGGGGTACCTTTTTCGACAATAGTCTAGTCGGTTCGAAAAAGGGATAAACTAGCACCGATTAGACATCAATTCAAAACCATTTTAACGAGTGTGATAAGGACAAGATCACTCTGCTATTTTTTCACTTTTAAGGAGTCTGAAAAAAGCTTAACTATGGACTCCGTTAGGAATATTCTTTTGGACCAATTTAACGAGTGTGAAATAATAAAGTCACTCGGTGATCTTTTCAATTTTAGGGAGCCTGAAAAGAGCTTAACTATGGACTCCGTGGGGGTTTCTTTTTCGTAAATTTAGTCCCTCAGGCCCGAAAAAGGAATAAAATTATACCTGAGAGTACTCTTATAAAGAATGGGAATTCAATAGAGCATACCTTTGTTCATACAGTTGATCGCCTGGATCGAAAAATGGGTAAAATACCGTCGGACAAGCGTGACTTCAAATCTCAGTTTAACGAGCATGAATGGCCATAAGTTCACTCGGCAATCTTTTCATTTTTAGAGGGTCTGAAAAGGGTTTAAAAGGAGACCTGTTATTTTTTGGGAGTCTTGAGGGTGAGACAAAGAGTGAAAAAGACTCATGCAAATGAGGCTCAAACTCATATTCAGGAAATATTATACGGACTTCTGAGCCTATAGTGTTTTTAGAAATGACATGGACACCATAATGCATCCATGTTCTGGTAAGCGCTACCACCAAGTTGCGACACTTCTAGAGAAGATATGACGGTTCTGTGTCACAACCTGATGGGATGGATCCTATAGAAGAATAAAAAGACAACGAGATGCAAAAGTTTGGGTGGTAACCTAACCTATATGCTCAAGTTGATTTTATTTTATTTTATTTTTTATTTTTCATTTACCGTCAATATTTTCTTGAAACTCAAAACAAATGTCCCAATACCCGATCAAATCCCTCTCATATAACTCATGGATCACTCTAAATGGTTTTTGGTATAAAGAAACTGATAAGGAAGGGAAAAAAAGTGACAAAAAGAGGCCAAAAAGTCTATAAATAGAAGATGGCAGCTCATTATCACCATTGCTCATTTGGAAATTGACTCTGGAGCTAAAAGACCCGCTTTGCCAAAAATAGTGATTCCGGGAGCTACAGTGGATGAAACGAACTTCTGCTTGGACCAAGTAAGTACAAACTCCCTTATCTAGTTATTCAATACTTCAATTTCGTTATTTAGTTTATTTTTTGGGTGGGCGTCAACCTTAAAAAGGTCACCCCTAGGTACACGCGGGTTGTCTCTGGACAGGCCGTGTGTACATTCAGGCAGAGTAAAGTCTTCCCGCATGTACACGTGACTGTCACCTCTACATCCTTCGTGTACCCCCCTTTTATCATGAAAAAACAAACTAAAAGGAAGTACTGACCCTCCTTTACCTTGTTGTGTTGGCAGGATGTATGTCTAGTGGAGGGAAAGGGAGCATGAGGCAATCAATGAGTTGGTTGCAGTAGATCCGAATATCGTGGCTGTGTTAATACAATGCGGTTTACTCAAATTATTTTTATGTCCATTTATGAATGCACAACCAAGGCTACTGAATGCCTTGATTGACTACTAGCACCCTAATGCAGAGGTATTTATGCTAGAGGGGCAATCACTGGTGCCCACCACCAAGGATATCTACTTTCTGACTGGCCTCTTAAGGAGAGGGGAACTAGTCAACTTCCATACATTTCCTGCGGGGCTGAGCAAGATCATAGAATTGATAGCTGAGCATTGTGAGGCTGGGACTGACCATGTGGGCTCCCAGGTACCCATTAGCAAGATTACTAACTTAGCGCTACAGACTATATTGTTACTGATTGGACGAATTACCGGCTCAACAGCCTTGCATCAGGCTTTGCGTACACAGAGTAATTGTGCCATCTAGTGCATGAATGCACAATTTTTTGACTAGAGTACCACACTGCTCGAGTGCATGAAGAGGCAATTGACAGATTGCCGACAGCAAACACACAGGAACTTCAGGTTCGGGAACATCTTCTGTTTGTTCTTTTTTGAGAGTTTTCCGAGTTTCAGTCCTTGGGTTGTAGTACGAGGACATCAGGCCTCTTTCCCTGCAGTGTGTAGATGGGCAGTCTTACTGCCACGACAAGGTGGTGGAAGGACCGTTGAGTCCTTCGACGATGATTTCTTTGCTTGGCTGTCATGATAGATCCCTGTGATTGAGGACTATCCGTATGCAGGGACAGATTTCTCGAGAGATCCTGAGATACCCGTGCCTCCTGGTGAGGAGCAAGGGGAGATGGGTAAGTCTCCACCTTTGTAGTTTTTTTGTTTGCATATGTAATTTTTATATATTTTTGTTATATATATCATTTTCTTGTATGCCAGAGTATTTGACAGGTAAACGTTTATTGCATGCAGATGTGGGACCCGTGGGACCTGCCGATTATGCACGAAACATGCGTCATCCATGGCCAGAAGCCACGGCTGCCGCCACTGGGGGAGAAGCAGTAGCAGGGAACCTCCCAGCTGGAGAGGCCGAGAGGGTCCTCAGACGATTTGAGCGGAACTTCACTACACTCACTCGCACAGTCCCAATGGCAGAGACAGAGGACCTGCCACCATCCATGCAGCCTCATGTTGTGGGGGCACCTCAGACATAAGTCCGATTGTTTAGGCATTTAGCCCGTGCTGTGGATGATTATAACAGGGCCCATAGGCCCTGAACAGACTTATACTTTTTATGTGCCACGAGCACCTACTTGTATATATTTTTTGAGGGAATAAGCCCGATGACTCGTTACTATTCCCATTTTTGAGGCGCTTGCGTCCATCTCTGTACTTTGGTTATTTTATGATGTTTATATATGGTTTTTATCTTTTTGTGTCTTATGGATTCTATGTGCAAAAACGTATTTACATGTTTATGTCCATGTTCTTTTATATGTGGGCAAGATGTCAATCTAAAATTTGATTAGCTAGAGTATTTGTAATTTTGTTTAATCTCCTAGGAACATGAAAATATGTAATATAATCAAAGTTTCATTCTAAGAGACGTACCCTAAGGAATCATCAGTGTAAAGTTGGATCATGAACTTGGTATACTTTGTTTAGCTGCGACACAACCAGTTGAGCGTCGAGATAGACCCAAAGACAAGAGATACCCAATGACAAGGCGTGACAAAGAAACTCAATAACTGCACTATACTCGGCGACATTATTTGTGTTGTCACCTAAGCATATACCTCCGGAAGATAACAACTGACCCTGAGGTGTAAAGATTACCCAAGCTGCGGAGGAAATCCTTCGCGTGTGTCGACTAACACCATATGCATACCCAACGAACACTTCGGACTCACTTGACGTCTGCCATATTGACGAAAGATAACGTCAATGACACGTCCATAACACTTTAAAAGAAGCTTAAAAAGTAATAGTAAAAAGACTATACATATGTTACAAAAAGTTACCCACAATGACCTGTCTATGAGTAATACTTCTTGAGGTAGAGCCCATTTCTAGGCTCCGCCAAAGCATTCCATTCAAAATCAACCAAATGATAAGTGCCCTTTTTTAATACCTCTTTTATAATGAAGGGTCCAAACCACATGGTTTTAAACTTTCCTACCCCCAGGGGGTCCTTGTCTTGCTCATAGACCAAGACAAGGTCGCCTTCAGAGAAAATCTGAGGATGAACGGACCTATCATATTGAAACTTGACCTTATGTTTGTGAGCCTCGTTGGCTAGGGATGCATTTCATCGCTACTCATCAAGCTGCTCAAGCTATACTGACCGTTCTTCAAGTGGAGAAGTGTCTGGCAATAACTGTACTACCAATTTTAGAGATGGGATTTGACATTCGATGGGCAAGACTACCTCTAGCCCGTAAACGAGTTGAAAATGTGAGAAAACGGTTGCAGTCTTAACAGATGTTCGGTAAGCCCATAATGCCAAGTATAACATCAAATGCCAATTTGACTTGGCTGAGTTCATAGTTCACTGTAGAATAGTCTTAAGAGTTTTGTTTATAGTTTCCACCTGCCCATTGGCTTGGGGGTAGTAAGGTGATGAATGTTCTTGTTGTAACTCAAGCTTCGATGTTAATTCGATCATCATTTGGTTCTGAAAGTGACTGCCATGGTCAGTGACAATCTCTCTCGGGACGCTGAACCTTGCTATGATCTGGTTGAATAAGAAGAGAGTTGTAGTCTCTCCATCATCTTTAAACATTGGCATAGCTTCGACCCACTTAGTTAAGTAGTCGATAGCTACAATGATATAGGGGTGCCCCTTTGCCGATGGGGGGTTGCATGTAGTGTAATCAATCCCCCACTTAGTGAAGGGACCAACTATGATGACAGGAAACATAGGAGCGGGATGTGCCCTCACCTTCCGAGAGAAGATTTGGCATGGATGGCACTTCTTGACCGATTCGATACAATCTTTGATAAGTGTGGGCCAGAAATAACCTGCTCGTAGAACCTTTTGGGTTGTTTCCAACCCAGATAAATGACCGCAACAAGCTCCAGTATGGAAATCGTTGAGCACTATGATGGCCTCCTCATGAGTGAGACATCGACGCAAGGTGCAGTCTACACCTCTCCAATACAACGTATCATCGAGTATGAGATAATTCTTAGCCTGATGGAGTATCCACTGACGTTCGTCATGAGAAGCAGAGGTGGGGCACTTTAAAGTCTGTAGATAGATAAGTATATCTATGTACCAGGGGTCTGAAGATGTAATAAAAAACATATCCCCTTGGATAGACGATTCATCAGGCACAACGTCACCTGACTCAACCGGAAGTACCGAAATAAGCTCTGCGAAGACCAATGACTTCTTGGACTTTGTTGAAACAAAGTCTATGTCAAATTCTTGGAGGATGACTATCCATCTACTGATTTTTCCACCTATAAATCGTCGTATCAACATGTACTGGAATGGATTCACGACAACAATGACGGTGGTCTTTTGAAATAGAACATAGTGACGGAACCGTTGAACAACATGAACTGCTGCTAACAAAAGTTTTTCGATATGAGAATAATTGAGTTCCGGTCCTACGAGGCCTTGGCTCAGGTAATAAATCACGTATTCTGAAAACAAATCATCTTCCTGAATGAAAACCATGCCTATGGTTGACTCTGTGGCAGCCAGATATAATAAGAAATGTTTGTTATAGTTAGGTGGTCGTAGCAGAGGTGCGGTTGTGAGGAAATGTTTTAATGTGTCGAAAGAGTGTTGAGTAGCTTCATCCTAGAAAAAGGGAAAGTCTTTCTTTATTAAACGCATAAATCCCTTGGTGATTTCGGCATAGTTAGCGATGAAGCGTCGTAAGAAGTTCACCTTGCCTTGTAGACTCTAAAGTTGTAAGATTGTGCTTGGGGGGGGGCAATTGGATTATTGCCTCCACCTTAAGAAGATTGACCATGATCCCTGTTGTTGATACGATGAAACCTAACAAACATCCTGACGTTACGCAGAAGCTACACTTGTTTGGATTCAAACAAATCCTGAAGTAGCTACAGCATTCGAAGATTAGTCTAAGGTGCGTGGGATGATCCGTTCACTTGTGAGAGCGTGATGCTAAATCATCTAAATAGTCCTTGACTATATGTTTGAGGTCATGAAAATCAAAAGACATGGCCCGCTAGAATGTGGCTCCAACATTTTTAAGGCCAAAAGGCATCTTACGATATGAGAATGTACCCCACGGACAAATGAATATCATTTTTTGTTGGTATTCAGGTTTGATTTGGATTTGATTATATCCTGAAAAACCATCGATGAACGAAAAGGCTTCACAACCGACACATTCATCAATGATCTGGTCAATGAATGGTGTTGGAAAATTATCTTTGGGACATGCCTTGTTCAAATCACAGAAATCGATATATACACGAATAGTGCCTTGTTTTTTATTGACTGGCACAGGGTTTGACACCCATTGAGTCAAATGGATAGGATAAATAAAACTTGCCTTTAACAATTTCTCAACCTCAATCTTGATGGATGCTGCTTTCTTAGGATTGACTGAACGAAGTTTTTGTCAAATAGGCTTGGCATCAGGATACGTTGTGATCTCATGTTCAACTATTGTCGGGTCGATACCTGGCATTTCCTCATAAGACCAGGCAAAAACGTCGCAAAATTCTTTGAAAAGATCCGTGTAAATTTGAATCTCTTCGAGGGAGCAATCCGCTCAGACGAAGACATTCTCCATGACGCCAAGATTTTGGGAGATGTTGATGGGTATAGTTTCAGCGATAGTCTCCATATTCCCCTCAGCATAAATTTTCTGTGTAGCTAAGAGATTAATAGGACATGGATGATCTCCCATCATGGTAACGATGAATTCTCCTACTTTGATTTGGCTTAACTCTGAGAGAAAGTATGATCTGTGATGAAGATCTTCCCAAGGTTTTTCCGGACTAGTCATTGCTTTGATTAGTGCTTCTTCATAAGGAAAGACTAAGTCTAATGAATCGACGTTAGTGAGAGAACCCTGAGCCCAAATAGGATCTAAAAGTGGGTCTAACTCTTGTGCAGGAGTCAGATCCGAGTTAGCTGAATCTTGCTAGACTAAAGAGTATGCTACCTCAGCAGCAGACAAGGGCATGGACATGCCTAAGTTCCATGTCTCATCCATCGTCGTTGATGGGGAAGGAAGAATCCAAGGATCCTCAAAGTAAGTCATGCGGAATGACGAAACTTGAAAAATCTCAACCTTATGGTGATTAGATATAAATTTGACATCATCATGAGGAGGTGGGTAATTGAAGGTACCCATCAAGGACAGGCACAAACCAACTCCTACATTAACGACACCTAGTTGAGGATTATCAATCATGGGGACCGTGGATGCCCCCAAAGCTGGGTTAGGTCTGGAGAAAGACAGTTGATCGATGGTCACTATTTGGCCCTCGTGTGGAAACAACAAGACTCGGAAAACTGTAGAAACCACAGCTTGCATAGAATAAGTCTAACTCCATCCTAACAAGAGGTTGTAGTTGAGAGGAGCATCAACTACCTCTACTTCGACACACACGGTTTTCCCCCCTAACTACACAGGGAAAGAAGGAACGATGCCATGTGGTCGAAAAGAATGACCATCGAAAGTAGTGAGGAGAGTAGGTGATAAATACAAAGCAGGCTGGCCAATGGCCTTCCAGCATGCTAACAACATAATGCATGTCGAGGCGCCCTCGTCGACCACCATATGGAATATATTCTGTGTAAAAGTTTTCGTGGGATGAGCCACTACTATCTGAAATGCTACGTGGTAAGGCAGACGAGGTTTTAAGTCAGTTGTATATAATATGATGGTACCCAGATTACAAGTCTTAGTAGAGCCCAAAGCGGTTAACAAGGCTTTCCTCTGAGTAGGGAAGATTTGGAGGAACTCCAAAGAAAACATCGCACAAGGGGGTTTGTGATAAATCCTCCACCACAGAGTAATTATGGGAAGCCCTTGCATTGGGTTTGTGAGAAGCTTTTTTAAATGCACCCTTTGGAATGCGTGTCATTGTTTCTCCCAACGTCTTCTCGATCTGTAGAGGAAGAGATGGGAGATCAACTTCTTTACCCATCTTAGAAGTGCTTGGTTTACTATAGTCGTGTGCTCTAGTCGTTATGAAAGAATCACCCCTAACCATGTATATGTTCGCGGATGAGGGATTGTTTGGAGGAGGGTAGGTTTCTTGGCTGCCCCCGTCTATGCTTGTAGAGGCTTGAGTTAAATTTTTTCCATGTTGAAAGGGATTAGTCAACACTGCCTGTTGTTGTTGTGTGACAAGATTTTGGGCCTCTGCAAGTCGAGGACAAAGATGGTTCGGGTGGTCTTCCGCACACAAGTTTCACGGATACCTTGCCTTCCGTTTTTCCATGGTGTCCCCGCCAGCATTATCAGTGGGTTTTTCATCCCCCTTACCTTTATTTCGTTGTTTTTTCTTCCCTTCAGGCTGCTGGGTGGCCTTTGGGTTAGTCAACTGCACGTAGTGTAATTTCGATGTTTGGGTAGGGGGAGCAGCCAAAGAAGTAGTTTGGCTGGCCGCTATGTGTTGTATGGATAACTGTTGCAATTGTTTTGTCAATTTCTCAACGGGCTTGGTTTGTGCTGAACCAACAATACCATCGGCATGTGGTCCAACTCTCTGTCTAGTTTTATCCAGTATCGAATGTGGTGCGTCTGTCAAGATGTTGTATAATAAACCAGACTGAGAATAGATGAGCTCAAACTGTTGAGCCCTCATGATGACATCTTCTTCAGAGAAAACTCCGGAAGTCGCGACATCTTTGGATAACTGTGGGACCAAAGACTTAAGGAACCACTCAAGAAGGAATGCTGGTGGGACTAGTACTTTCATTGGACTCTTCCGGCATCTCCATTCTTAGATATGATCAGAGATATGGTCCGCTGTTGTCTGTTCGAAATTGGTGAGCAGTTCTGTGCCAATGTCGTATCTCACAGGTAATTGGAAATGGTTAAGGAAGGCCATTGCCAGTTCGCCAAAAGAAGAGTATCTTGAGCGATCGAGCTCGATGTACCATTTCGTGGCACTCTCGATAAGAGTATGTTGAAACAATTTCAACTGTACAGAGTCATATTTCAATTAGTTAGATGAACACCAAAGATGGAAGGTAGTCACATGATCACCTGGATTTTCATTAGTCTTGGCCTCGAACTTTGGAATGTCTGAAGGCAACTTCGTTGAAATAGGAGGCCAACGTGGATCATGACAAATAGGATCGTTTAACAACCTTGTCAAATATGGCAAGTGTAAAGTCGCCAGGAATGGTAGTTTGGGTTGTTGCTGATAACCTAGGAAAAAGGGTCCTGGAGTTTGACTGGCACCAGCTTGCCAGGAAAATTTTGGCTATTGGCTCGGATTCTGGTAGAAACCATGGCCCTGACCAGCGTAAGGATTTTTCATCTGTTGAGACATCATCGGCTGATTTCCCATAAAGGACATAGATTTTTGGGCATGCATCGTGTTCGAAGGACTTTGGGAAGGATTACCCCATGCCGGTCCTGATGGGAGAGGAATAGTAGTCTGTCCAGGGTTCCATTGATTGTGGAAAGAATTACCCCATAAAAACATTTCAGAGGAGGGAATGGATCCTTGTCTCGAGTTCCAAGTTCCTGCTATATGTGCCCTTTGCACAGGAATAATACCCTACGCAGGAGTAGATTGTCCAAAAATGGTATTGCCCTCAGACAGGAAAGCGGTTGATGAGAAAGTGTTTTTACCAAACGTCCCATTCCAAGAAAATGATGTTGAACCTACTAACATACTGTGTGCAGGTGTTCCTTGACTCCCTGCTCCAAATAAACTAGTGTGTGTAGGCTGCCCGACAGACTGCTGATGCGGATCACCAAGAGAAGGGGACAAAGGAGGGATATGACCTCCTACGTAAGAAAAAGTGTTAAAAGGGACAGGAGTGCCCCCAAGTTTACCTTGCAGAGGAGCGTTAGAGATCCCTACCCCCAGACACAAAGTCTATAAAGTGGAGTAGGTTAGTGTAGGACTTGTATCTAAACTAGGCATACCGTATGAGAATGGAGGGCCTGTCGCACTAGGTGTGAAGGGGGTTGTGGCCACTGCCATAGACGAGTTTGGTCCACTGTGCGACGTAGTTGTGGCCAAGACCATGGTGGCTCGGACCAACGATGGTAAGTTAGGAGATGACTCTCCTGTGGTAGCAAATGTGGTGGGAATTGAACAATTCCCAGAAGAAGTAACAACGTTTGTTTCCATAGCTATGTGAGGCACTGTCTGGTGTTCGTGAAATTGAATTGGTACAATAAATGGTGCCAAGATATCAGTGGTTGGGGTTTCAACCAAGCCAATATTGGTGGTTGATTCCTCTGGGAGTTGTTCGGGCATAAAGGTTTGTAACCCAGTCGCTTCAAAAGACCCTTGTTGGTCTAGCTTCTGCCTTAATGGTGGCGGGGGTGGCTCCAGTGTAAATGGCGACAGGCCAAGAAGACTTTGTGATTGATGGAGCTTGGGATCCTCCACTGTGTGAGAAGATCCAAGACACGCTAAGGTATTCTAAATGTTCAAAATTAACACACACTAAAAAGAAGTCCCTAAGAGATAAGTCAAGCAATCACTAAACTATTTGGAAGAACAGTTACAACAACCAACACTAGAGCAACTTACCGGTGCAAGTGAAACTCGAACACGAAAGCACCCTCCGGGTATACTCTGCAAAGAGTGGACCAATGTATATCCTAGGTATCATGGTATACCCCCAGAGTCACCTGTGTATGTCCCTAAAAACATTGGCAACTAGGTTTCCACCACGCGAACAATCACCAGGCGGGTACAGTCGAAAGTTGGGTACACCACAATGAGCAGGGTATCAAGCCCGAAACCTGTCAAAGGTATCGAGAGAAAATGGTATGGAAGAGAACTGAGGACCTCGAATGGATTCGAGACCCACAAAGCCCTGTGGCAAATGAAAACGACGGAATCCCAAAACAAACCCTCTATATGTGTTCTCCACTATGATTGGTCTGGCTTTGGCGGGGTTATCTCCGCTACCTTTCCGCACGCGACCTCGTGTTTATCCCTTGTGTTAGAGGGGGGTCCCGGATAACTTCCAAGAAACTGGACTTAGAAACTCCCTATCTTAGACTCTAATGTTTGGTTTTGAATGGCTTTGAAGAGTTTCCTCTCCAACCTAATCCAAGGCCCTAGTCCTGAACTAGTTTGTGAACCCTACAAACATAAAAGTCTAGTAGATTTTTAAAATTAGCGTTTCTTTTATGGATTTATATTACGTTAAGAGGTATGAGGGTGAAACTGATGATATGTAAAGACAAAATAAAAAATGAATGAAAAAAGCTGGAAACAAAAGACTTGTACTAAATGCAAAATTTCAACAACTTTTCACAAAGAAAGATTTTTTTTTTTTTTTGAATTTTTCTAAGATGTTATACAACAAACTTAAAGGAATTTCGCTCAACTACGAGCTACTTATGATCTAAGTGAAATGAAAAAACTTATGAAACAAAAGACTTTTACCTAGCTAATGATGCAGAAACACACCTTCCAACCAAAGAAGAAAATGAAAAGAGATTTTATTTTATTTTATTTAAATGCTAGTGAAGCAACAAAGGGAAAATACCGACAAGCAAAAAAACCAAGAAAAATAAATTCTGGCTTAAAGCGCAGATCACAAAGAATCAGAATAAATAATCACACAATGGTAATAACAAAAACAAAGAATCTCACGCTTGTCTAAAAACCATAATTTTTTTTTTCTTTTTTTCTGTCAACTATTAACTGAGAAAAAGCAGGCTAAGGGTAATATGACCTAACCTACTGACTGTTCAAACCTAGACTCAAACACCTGAGAGGAATACTTCTTATTAAAGGAGGGGATGACTGCCCCACCCTGAACAAAAAGTAGCCTGTCCAAGCACGTGACTGTCACTAAAACAGCACGCGTGCAAATGCGTGCTGGATAGAGACAAAAAACATGTACACGCGGGATGACCTTGTACAGGTCACGTGTATATATAAATTATAAGGAAAAATATGAAAATAGGCAGTCCAAACCAGGAAGAGGCCTCTGGTATTGATAACCTGGGTCCATTGAAGGCTTGGATGCTCTTTCTAATAGAAAAGACAAATAATGTAAGAAATAATAAGGTGAAAAAAGACAATTTGAGATAGGACTGTGAACTAGCAAGACTCAGACAGGATTCCAAAAACCCCCTGATAATGTGTAATTATGATAGAGAAGAGGAGGACTACCTCTAAGGTTCTCTGAACTCCTACACGCTACTGCTATATCTACATATAGCGTTCACACGTGGGCTGTCAAAGGATAGGGCACGGGTACATGTGTCCATGCCTTCTGTAGGCCGCATGTACCGCTGTGTGTCACGAAAACTACAGTCAAGAAAAATTCATGGAAACCTGTTATGGAAAACCAGACTCCCTGCTAGCTCAGACCTTACAGAAAAAGACAAGCAAAGAAAAAACAAAAAACCTAATCTTTAAACTACCCAAAAACTTAAATAAATTGAGGAACCCTAAAGAGTATTCTCCCTAGTATGGTCACCAATTCTGTTGTTGGGAAAAACACCCTACATACTAGCAAACTAGGGTAAGATTTGCATGCAGATTTTGACCGAATAGAAACTACTTTTTTACCTACAACCCAAGATTTAAACCCCTTTTTCACAGTAAATGCATGGAAAAGGACCACCAACCTTATTACCGGCGTTCGATGTAGATCCTCCGTTGCTATTCGATTACTTTCTTGCACTGCTCCTTCCACAGATGACCTACATTCAAGACAAGCAACAACTATGCATGCATGCTAGTTCTATACTCAAGGGTTAGAAATCAAGCATAAATTAATCAAACCATAGACAATTCATGCATTGGGATGGGAAAAGTATTCTTTTTATTACTGGAAGTGAATCAACTTAAAAAAAAGTTGAGACCAGCCACCGCTCCTTGAACCTGATCCTGGGATCCTCTTCTTCTGTCCTTCAAATTCTTTGTGTTAAATCTCCTTTGGCATGAGGAAAGGCTAAAGGGTTGGGACAATGGATTATGTAAATGGGCAGAGTTTGTTCGCTATATTTTTTCCTCCTCCAAATGGTACCCCTACCACTTCTTTTTTAGGCTATAAGGAGCTAGGGTTTTGGACGAACCCTCGGCCATGCATGGCCAAGATTTTCAATTAACTGACCCATAGCTTTTTGTTCCGTCGAAAACTTTCCTTTTTTCATGCTTTGTTAGGTACACGTGGGTTGTTGTGAGTCAGCTAGTGTGCACACACGTGCAGTAATGGGTTAGGGCGCATGGGGCTTGACACAAGAGGATTTTCAAAGATTTGTTCAACAAAGTTTTGGCAAAGAAGGGATATGAATTGGCTTGATGCCAGGTAAGCATGTGTGGTACAATTTAGGGTTATAACAACATCAAAACCAAATACTTTGAGATGTGAAACCAAAGTATTCTTACCTGACCATACCTCATGTGGATTCATGTCAACTATCACCAATGGAGGGGACATATTCAATAAATATTTTACAGTGTCGACTGCCTTTGCCCATAATTCTTGTGCAAGCCCAACACCATTAAGCATGCTCCTTGCCTTGTCCATCAATGTTTCGTTCATTCTCTCAACAACTCCATTTTGATGTGGACTATATGGTGTGTTATTTTGGCATGCTATTCCACACTTCTTATAGAACTAATCAAATTTTTTTCCACAAAATTCACCACCATTGTCAGTTCTCAGCACCTTAATCTTCCTATATGTCTAGTTTTCTACATGAGATTTAAACTCTTTGAATTTCTCGATTTTTTTTTCTTTCTTCCTTTGGAAATATATCCATGTATTCCTGGAAAAATCACCTATGAAGGAGACATAATACAGAGATCCACCGAGTGATGGAACTGAAAAAGGGCCATGCACATCACTATGAATCGATTCTAGAATCCCATTTTCCATTGTCACTCTAGATGGGAACCTCACCCGACTTTGTTTTCCGTATACACAATGTTCACAAAGGTTGACTTGTAAATTACATGCAAGAAAGTCTTCAACCATATGTTTTTTATGCATAGCTCGAAGTCCTTTCTCTCCAATTTTCTCCATCCTCTCATGCCATAGCATGGTCGACTCAAATTTATGATGAATTCTCGAGTCATTTTGAATCGAATCAGCCCAAGATGAGTCGAGTCGAGTTAAAGTTGAGTCGACTTCAGAAACAAAATTTTTGTTGCATCCAGTAGATTCGATGCTCCCTAGTAACTTGTATAGGGTTCCAATATGAACTCCTTTCATTAAGACCATCAAAATATTGACCATCTTTCATGGATCCTTCTAAAATAGAGTGTGTACTCCTTCATCACTCATCTTGCTGAAAGATATCAGGTTTTTTTCCAAATCTAGAATGTGTAGCACTCCTGGAAGGATTCTACTCCTCCCATCCTGCAGTATCAGTCGAACTCTTCCTCGTCCAAAATTTTTGGTTTTCTATTAATCCCCAAAAAACATGTCTCATCCTTCATATTTTTCATATTTGTAGAACCATTCTCTATTTGGTGTCATATGATAGGATTATCCTAATTCGATCAAGCAAATATATTGATATGACTTTGTACTGGTCGATGCCAAGCACACATCGCCTCCCTTATCTAGAGTCATCTTTCTCTCAATCAACTTCTTCTCATTGGATCATGTACTGACTTCCATTTCCTTCGACTTGTAGTCCCTTTTATAATTCCCAACTTTACCACATTTCCAACATGTTCTTGTTGACTGAACTGGGGATTTAGATCTACACTTTGAATAAGACTTTCTACCAAAGAATTTTCCTTTATCTTTGTCAATCGGTTGACCTATCACCACTAAATCATATTTGATCGATCCTTCCATGTTTTGATTTCTCATTTCTTATAACAATATAGATGCAACCACATCTTCTAGCAGTAATTTGGTTGCATTACTTCCTATATCCATGACTAAGCTATCCCAGGAGTCTGGAAAAGAACAAAATAGGATAATATATTTCTCCTCCTTAGTGATTTTAATATCCACATAATATTATTGGCTTATAATGGTATTAAACACATTTAAATGATTGGTCACCAAACATCACTCACTCATCCTCAGAAGATACAATTTATTTTTGAGAAACAACTTATTTTCCAGGGATTTTGACTGGTACAAGATCCACAACTTGTCCCATGGTTTCTTGGATGAATATTTACTCAACACATTCAACAATACTGAATCTGCAAGAGAAAATTGAATCGTAATCCTTGTTGTTCTCTTGAGTTTCTCCCATTCTTTAGTCGACATACATGTCGGCATGTTGTACTTGGACAACCTATTTTCCATTATTCTTGATATACAAGGATATATTCAATTTTAATCTTCCAAAGCTCAAAATTATGTCCATTTAATTTTTTTATCTCTATTCTCAAGTTGCTTGCCATTATTTAATACAATCTTTAAATATTTCTAACTTGCAATTCTTACTGAGCCTAGGGTTTATCTCAGATCCAAGGTTTTTAAACCAAGATATGATACCACATGTTAGGAAATGAGGAACACTTCCATGCTAAACCTAGTAGAAGAAAGGAAGAAATATTTAATAAAGAAATTAAATGAAAAAGCAAACACATAGTGCATAAAGATTTTACCCTTGAAACCCAAATCAAGAAAACCAACATTCCTTGAGAATTTTTCTCTCTTGTTGTCTTATTCATTAAAAATAAAAGTTTACATGTCTAACCTTGGTCCACACTTAAGACACAATTGACATCTTACCCTCTTACTTTACATAAGAACAACCATGTATCCAATTCGTCTTACATCTACATGAATAGAAACCTCTAGCGATTAGCCATTCATCATCTAAATATTATCCTTTACAGTATTAAAAACTCCTTATTTATAGGCTTTATATTAAGAAAAACCCTAAATAAAATGCGCCAAAAAATAGTTACAGATCCATGCATATCATTTTCTACAATTCCTATGAATCTTGGTATTTTTTACAGTTGACTACCAGTCGTCCTTCATTCGGTCTTCAATCTGTTTCCACATGCCCACCTATTGACCTCTTGTCGCTTGACCTCTTCAATTTGTTTTCGATGTATTTTTCCTTTGACTTTGACTTTACCCGGTTGAACCACCTTGACCTTTGACTTCGACTTTACCTGGTCGAACCACCTCGACCTTGTAATTGTTGTCTATTTACCTCAACTTCGACTGTAAGTCTATCTTCCTCAACTTTCACTGCAAATAATATAACAACCCTACAATACTTTCCATCAATGCAATGAATTTATAGAAATATTTAATTTAAATAAATTATCACATGTGTTCATGCACACACACACACACACATTTATTTTTCTCTTCCAAAAAAATGTATATCTTGTAGTGACATGTCATGCCCCTCTTAATTTCTAGTTATGGAATAAAGATATTTCATTTCTCGACTAGATATAAATTTATTCCTTACTGTTTTTTGATATCGTTCAAGCATAAGAAATTGTTCCCTTCTCCTAAGGCCATGGATATTTTATCCTCTAACTCATTTGTTTATTTCTCCTTTCTTATTGCTTTGACTCATAAAATACCAATCCCTTTTTTTGGGTCATTTGATATTTGAACCCCATTTGTTTCTTCTCAATTTGTCGTATCAAGTTTTCCTTGGATATCCTTACAGGTGAGTGCAATATAATGATGGCCTCTCATGATGTGTTAGTGGAAATGTAAACCAAGAAAAACAATAATGTGTTAACTTGGATGGATTACTCAAGTTACTTTTACAATGAATTTGAATATGGTGTAAGAAGACAAAACACAGGAAATTGAATTAGCCTTCCGAATATACAAATTTTATTCATAGAAATTGTGAATAACCATGTCAAATTTGATTTTTTCTAACAATGGTATGTTATTTTTACAACAAAACATAATGTATATGTTTTTGTTAGTGCAGGTGTTGAGTACCTTAAAGATTGAATTTTGTTCCAAAAACTTGTATACTTGTAGATAACCCGTTGTTCTAGTTTGGTATATTTTTTGGAAATTTATAATATTAATTATACTTGTAGTCAAAGTCAATATATCCTTGAAATTACAATGTATTTTGTTTGTGAAGACTAAAAGGGTCTCAACATGATCAATATATATATATATATATATATATATATATATATATATATATATATATATATATATATATATATATATATATATATATNAATATATATATATATATATATATATATATATATATATATATATATATATATATATATATATATATATATCTATATATATATTAGATTGTAGATATAGGTCTCCTCTAGTGCGACATATAACTCATTTGAGAAATGGTTAATCCAACAAAACGTTATAGTATAAATAATAGAGGTATGTATTCTAGGATTTTGATATATTCGAAAAAAAAAATGGATTAGAAATAGTAAACAATATTAATTAAAAAAAACTATATATTTGGAATTTGCATAGCCAACTCTATCTATGTCTTTAGTTTCATCAAAAAATGAATTTGTTATCCTATAGAAAAATAACGTCAAAGATAGAGATATAGAGAGGTATTCAAAAGAATGGAGGTTTTTATCAATTTGCAGACTGAACCACTAGTTTTTTCATCCCGAACCTAAATCCAAGGCAACCAAGTTAGCATACATGTTGTCAATCCTTCCCCAAAAAAATTGAATTCAAAATAATTCACACATGTTCTTAAAAGTGTGCATGCACTATAGGAATGTGCATGCATTTCCAATAGTGTGCATGTGCTATAGGAATGTGCACGCATTCCTAAGATTGAACACACTCTTATAAACTAATTGTTATTTCTCATTCCCCCATCCCACCCTCTCTCTCTCTCTCTCTCTCCTACATCTACCCCCCATCTTTTTCTCCCTCTCACTCTCCCTCTCTATCCCCCCTATATATCTCCCTCTCTCTCCCTCTCACACTCCTACACATGGTAAGACCTAGACATGGCAATACTTATACATCACAAGGCATGGAAATATTTATGCCTAGACCTTTGCTTGAGGTGTTGTAGAATATCACACTCAGTCCCTTTCTATCCCCCCTCTCTCTGTCTCTTCCCCTTTTTCCCTCCCTCCCATATTACACCCCCC
>ML802875.1:249121-277715 GCA_009831015.1 Picea engelmannii | reverse complement strand
CTATACCCCCCTCCTCCATCTTCCCTCTCTCTCCCCCCTCCCTCCCACCATTATCCTCTCTTTCTCTCCTACATATACCATCTCTTTAAATATCTCGTGTTTGTTAGTTTCATTTTCACTCTCTCTCTTCCCCTCTTTCTCTCTCACTCGCCCCCTCTTTCTCTTTTCCCCTAATTCTATCTCCCTCTATCTCTATCCATCTCACTCTCAACCTCTCTTCTACACTTGTTTTATCTCTCCATCCTCCCCTTATCTCCCTCCTCCCTATCTTTGTACCCTCTCCCTCCCTATGCATCTCACTCTCTACCTCTCTTTTTCATTACCCCTTTTCTCTCTTTATCTCTTGCATCTAAGCCTCCCTCTCTCGCTCACTATATCTCCCTCCCTTTCTCTCCCCCACTCTCCTCTCTTTCTCTATTTTCATCTATCTACCTCCTTCCCTATACCCACCCCACCCTCTCTCTCAATCCACCCTATTTTTCTCCCTCTCCCTCTCTACTGTCTCTCTCACTCATACATCTACCCACATCTTTCCCTAACTTTGTATCCCACTTCCTCTCTCTCCCTCACTCTTCCCCCCTTTCTCTCTCTAAATCTATCTACACCCCTTTCGTCCCTCCCCCCCCATTCCTCTCTCTCTCTCTCTACCCCCTCTCTTTTTCTCCCTCTCCCTCCCTTTAACACACTCAAACACTCCCTTTCCATCCCTGTTACACATCAAAATGTCCATCTTGAGTTTTACACCTTAAGTGTCGCAAACTGACATATGCACCTTGTTAAGTGTCTCATTCACTACCACAAGTGTTGTATGCACCTTACCAAGTGTCACATTCAATTTGATAATTGTTGAAACCCTTTTATTCTGTGAAAATAGTTGTCACAATCCCTAAGTCATGTTGGAAGAAGAATGCCCATCATTTGATAGTAGAAACAGACCTTTTTCTTGGAAATTTTGACCAAATTTGGGAATTTTAGAAGAATGGCTCTCCCCTATCCATATTGGGTGGGTGCCAATGCTCTTCTGTACTCGTTAAGGGGGTCCCATAATTCTCTTTCTATCACTAATTGGGGGCACTAGTATTGTTAGAAGGAAAAGGGGGATCCTCCACCTTATTCTATGGGAAAACTCTAAAAGGATGAGGTTTGTTTGGCCTGAATCCTACTCCATGGATCTACCTTAGAAAATAATCATAACCTATGGATCCATATCCTCAACCATATCCTCAACTATATCCTTCATTTTCTCATGGTGGTTGTGCCTCTCAAGCCTATATATTGAAGGTATTTCCAAGGTGAAGGAGGAGGAAGTTAGTAATAACATGATTATTTTGATCTTGATTCATTCATGTAAGGGTTGGACAAGAATATATTGGAGATGATGTTTTAGTATCAATCATGGTCTGTAAGTATCTTCTTATTGTTTCTCATTCAATATATACTTGGCCTATTTCTTCAAGTTCATGTCTTGTTACATTTGCTTATCTACTATTGTTCCAATATTTGTAGATAGACTTGTCTATCTTATCGAGTAGAGTAGGATATAGTTGTGTTCCTTTTGTTGTCCATTGTAGATCTCAATTTGTACTAGGGAGTTTGAATATCAAACTCAGGGATTGGAAGTAGTGATGAAAAACATTGAAATACGTTCATCATATCCTTTCTCTCCTTCTCATTCTGATTGGTTGAGATAAGTTTAAAAGGGTGTTAGTGTCCACTTGTACTATTTTTGTCTTGGTATAGGGGTCTAGTAATATAAGGTAAGTTTCATTTTTCCACAGAAGAAACATTCCATAACAGAAACTGGTGACTCCAATGGGGCAAGACTTTGACTAGTCTTTCCTTGGATCGTATAAATCCTTTTACTATCATTAGATATTGTTTGGTGCTTGATTATGATATATTTCCACTTCCATATTCCTCATTGAATATTTTAAATATCCATTCCCTAAGTCTCTACTAATTCTGAGCCTTTGAAATCCATTTTTTAAACTTTTCCAGAAAGTGGCACTCCCCTGAAGTTCACATCGAGGTGTCATTATCCTAATTAACACTCTCCTGCAATGCTTACATGGGCTCCATTATCTTACTGTCACTTCCATAGAGCCTCCTATAGGATGCCATTCCCTTGAATGGTGCTTTGTCTCCTTGATAATAGGGGCGCCAATCCCCCATTTAGGATTTTTTTCCTCTTTCTTCCTGCCTTTTCTCAGTCTGATTTTGAGGGAATATTTTCCTATAGACTCCTATTTTGTCATTGAATTTGTTTGGATTGATAATTTTACATTTGACACTCATTTATATTCCTTCTTTGAGTTTGCAATATTCTCTCCTAGTTGTGATCCCCTTGGTTTAACAAGATCCCTTGGTTCATCCGTCCTTCCGGTTTTGGTCTTCATCTCACAAAGATTTTAGATTGCTTGATTGTTTAGGATTTTTCATCAACTAGGATCTGCAAAGGTTTATTGGTATTGAGCCTTTTTTTCTTCATTGAAACATCTTGCTTTTCTGGACGATTAGGACTCTCTTCTTTGCCACCACACATTCTTGAACATTGTTTCTTGTTTCTCATGTTTTGAGGATTTTCATGAGTGCTTGTCTTCTTTCTCTTTTTCATATTTGAGTTCTTGATTGAATAGGTTATCTCCTACTTGTTTTATTTCAGTTCTCATCATTTTGAGTGCGCTTTGTTTGATTATGTTTTTTCCTTGTACTTCATTGTGTCAAAAATAGATGTCTTTTATTTCACTTGAATGTTAAGAAGAGAAAACATTTTCATATCTCACTTCATACATAATCAAATGAGAAAAATTTGTGCATTAATTAGGAAGTTTGTTTTGTTCTATGTTTGGAAAAAGAGTTATTTTTTCATGTGCATGATCCAGGTGGATATTGGTCGCCACCCACCTGTTCCAACTAGCTCCTCTTGTTATTTTTTAGTACAACACGTTCTTTTGTACTTCTTTGTAATTGTGGTTTCTACACTTACATGGTTTTCTTAAGCCATGCACATCTTACAGGTGGATAGTGGTGGCCTCCCACCTAATCCAACTGACTTATATTGTATGTTTTCATGTTAGCACATCTTGTTGTACTTCCATGACCGTTCTGTACCCCTAAACAGTTTTTTTAGCTCTCCACATTCAAACTGCAAACAGAGTTAAAGTTGGTAGAGTACTACATGGTTCTCAAAAATACCTTTCCAGTAGGCTATCATGCGCCTAAAATGAAGATCGTATGTAAAAGTTATGACCCCGGGAAGTTAATGTATTAACTTACCCAAACGGGGCCCACATGACTTTTGGAGTTTCATATCCTAGGGTTAGGTTTTTGGATGTCTATGGTTTTAGAATTCATGTTTATCATAAAAAGTCCTTTAGACCTCATTTTAATCATCTTCTTGTGAATGAGCATAGTCGTCAAATCTCTTCTTAGAGATAAAGCTGTCACCATTCTAGAGAGTCTTTCACTCTGTATTTTTTATAGTCTCTTTGCAATTCTTTAATTAATAGAAATCAAGTATTGTTGTCTTTATCTCTTTCTGGAAATTTTCATGAGTGTTTCATTGTAATATCTCAGCTTTCATTTCCTTCCGAAAATAATATGGATCAATGGTATCAAAGTAGGTTGCTCTTCATAAATTTTCAGCGCATGTCCCCGACAAGGTCTGAGTATAGGCATATGGGTCTTGAGCTTTTGCTTCTTGAGGAAAATCACCTTCGCACACCCAAGAAACCCTCAATGGTGGTATAAAATAAAGACGATGGAGAAAAATATTCTATTAACCTATTGCTTGAGAAAGCTCTCGCACGACAGAGGGACAAAATGATGGATATTTTTTCATACATTCTTCAACTCCCGTCAATATAAGTAGGTGCATCTTCATCAAGAGACCATTTTGGAGGAACCTCTCCCTTCAAGGTATAAGTTAATTTTGATATTCCCATATTTTAAGGTCATATAGATGTGGATTCCCTAGAAAAATGGTTAAATCTGTTAGAAGGATATTTCTCTGTTCAAAATTTTTTCGATGGGGACAATATGAAATTCACACTCCTCAAGGATCTCCCTCATGTCAAACATTGGTGGGAGACTTACTGGGAGCAAATATCCATAGAGGAATTTGGAATATATGGGGTCCAACCCACTTGGGTCCTTTTTGTGGATGTGCTCAAACAACAATACTATCTTGTTGATAACTATGAAGCCCAATACATGAGATGGACCACACAACAACAAGAGAAGAGCCAAAAAATGTTGGAGTTCACAAATACTTTCGATACCTTTCACACCAAGATGAGTGTCAAATACTCCAAGTGGCATCTGGTTCTGAAATATCGCGGGGATCTGCATAGGTACATCCAAACCGAAATGGATTTCCTAAATATCTCATCATTGGGAGTTGCCTATTGATATGTTGTCAAAATCTATCATAAATTTAATCACCAGAACAAATGGGAATTTGGGTCCGAAAATATTCCACGAACAAAGAATGGTAAAGATGGCCCTAACCAACAGCCTCTAGACAACCATTCCAAGACACATGACAAAAATGGTAAAGGGAATATGAAGAATGACACTGGGAAGTGGTGTGACTATCACAAAATCCCCTGGCACAACACCGATGAATGTCACTCAAAAAAATATTTGGTGGTCGAGATCAAAGACATGAAGATGAACCATGATTCATAATCTGATCCAAAAAATATTGAAAACAGAAAAATCATCAACACAGACCCCACTTATATTGTCGCAACCACAACAATTCAACTAGAAGAATCAGTAGATCTTGAAAAAGGAGAGCACCTCCTCCATTCATAGATGTGGGTGAAGGGGACCCCATTTCATTTGATTGTTAATAACGATAGTGATAATAACCTCATATTAGATAAGGTCGTCAAATAGTTGGGGTTGTCGATAACACCACACCCACAACCATACAACATTGGGTGGCTTCACTAGGGACAAGATCTTTATGTCAGCCAACAATGTCGTTTGTCCTATGGCATCCAACCCTTCAAGGATGAGGTAATGTGTGATGTTTCCCCTATTGATGTATGTGATGTTTTTTTGGGCCAAACATATATGTGGATATGTCATGTTGTCTATGAGTATAGACCCCGTAGTGTCATTATTACTCTGGAAGGTAATCTCTATAGGATGCCAAAGGTAGTTTCGACTACTACTCCAACAAAACAGTGCCGCAAGGTAATCTCTCATACTCAAAGGATGCAAAAAATAATGCTACAACCATTGCATCCTCAACACATTCTATCCAACAAAAACATATTGTTCCTTCACCTACAATGGTTCCCACACAATGCCCCATCAAACCCATAGACAATAGATTGACAGAGCATATTCAACCCTGCCAGCAATAGGTGTGTGACTGTATTCCATAGACCAAGCAACACAACAAGATTCAGATGCAGAAAATGCTTTCCCCTCATCCCTGGGAACTCAACACAATGGATATCGTTGTTTCCTAAGGGGGGAGGATTGATTCAGGTGGATATTGGTGGCCACCCACCTGTTGCAACTAACTTCTCTTGTCAGTTGTTAGTACAACACATTATTTTGTACTTCTTTGTAATTGTGAGTTTTACACTTTCGAGGTTGTATGAAGCCCTACACATATTCCAGGTGGATATTGGTGGCCTCCCACCTAATCCAACTGGTTTATTTTGTATGTTCTCATGTGAACACATATTGTTGTTCTTCGAGGGACATTTAAAACTGTAGACAAAGTTAGTGTTTGACAGTGTAATGCGTATTTCTCAAAAATACCTTTCCAACGGGCTATCACATGCCTAAAACAAATATCGCATGCAAAAGTTACGAACCCGAGAAGTTAATGTACTAACTTACCCAAACGGAGCCCACATGACTTTTGGTGTTTCATCTCCTAGGGTCAGGTTTTTGGATGTCTAGGGTATTTTCATTCCTATTTATCATAAAAATTCCTTCAGAGCCTCATTGTAATCATATTTTGGTGAATGAGCATAGCCATCACATCTCTTCTCAAAGATAAAGATTCCACCATTCTAGCGAGTCTTGCACTATGTATTTTTTACAGTCTCTTTACAATTCTTTCATTAATAAAAATCAAATATTGTTGTATTTATCTATTTCTGGAAATTTTCATGAGTGTTTCATTATAAGATCTCTTCTTACATTTCGTTCCAAAAATTATCTCAATCAGTGCATTTCAGTTTTTGGAAATATTTTCTTGGTATTTTAGCATCATCCCGATCCCATAATTGAAAAATGTATTGCTTTGAGGTTTTGCTTGTGTTAAGAAGAATATAACTCTTATCCTTCCCATACATAGAAGTCATCGAAAGGAACAAACTGCATATCATTATTTTTCATTCTATTGGAGTCAAGTCTCTCTCACATCATTAGTTTCATCTTCTTGAACCTATTGAGTAAAAATCCATTAAAATCAACCATGTGCTAAGAAAATCAACTAGAACATTTTTTGGTTTTAGCACACCAACAATAGAATAGGATTAGGGTCCTTGGAATAGGAAAAGTGAGTAAATTGTCCAAGACTACTAAAGAGATTGTAGAGCACTAAAGAGTGTACGAATACAACTTTTGTATAAGCATAACCAGGAAACCCCTCTCACACAGGGGCTAAACATGAGGTCATGTGTGGGAGAGAAGTGGAGATTACCCATCTAAATATTAATCAATCGTAGTAGACAGAGCGTATATTGCGATTTTTTTCTTGAGAAACCATTGGTTTGATTTGGTCTCGGTACTTCATGAACTCCAAATCCGTTCAAGGTCCTCTAGAGTATTACTGGTCCACTTGTCTTCAGTTCTCTGGAAGAAGCTTCAGACTTTGATTTCCTTCCCATATGTTTAGTTTCGATTGTTGACTGTACTCACCTAAAGGATGACTACGATTTGGTAACATTAGTCTCCTTTCCTAGGTACCTATATAGGTGACTGTGGGGGGATTCCCATAGTACCTAGGGAAGATGTTGTATCACACTCTTAGTACCCCTGGAGGGTGATTCCATGAAAGATATGGTTGCTTGCACCAAGAAGGGTTGTTATGTGGAGGTCGAGGTAACTTCTTATCATTTCTTCATGGTAGGCTTGATATCCTATCTTCAGAATATCCTTGGGCCTACTATTATTTGGTTGATTACTTTTAGTTTTCATAGGAGTGTGTTTCTTTGAATTTCGTAGTCGACCTTGGGATTGAATATTTCACAGTATACAAGGTATGGAACTTAACAATCAGGAACCTCAACACAATATTTCTTATGAATAAATGATCACATATCACACTTCTAAAACTGGGAGCATCGCTCCTAGAAGTGGACACCATGTTGAAAAACCGAACACAACCTTTGTAGAAATCTTTGCATATTTCACGATTCCTTTGTTTAATGATCCATTTGTCCTACCATTCATTGATACACCATCCATTATATATGATTATTCTTATTCATATTATCGATTTTTCCTGGTTTCACCACCACACAATCTTTTGGTGAAAACCCATCATCTTTTGGTTTTCTTAAATGACTTGGGAACTCATATGTTTCCACAACTCATGTAGTTGTTACAGCCAGTTCTTCTGCTTGATCAAAAACATCACTAACCAAGGTAACCCCGAATGAACCACATGCACATACATCTCCTTGTGCACATGAGTCATGTAGTATTCCTTCTTCACTATTTCCCCACATGTACACACCAAGTGATTTACTTGGTTGTTCCATCAATCATATGGATGAAAGTGAAGTCGTTCTCACAACCATGGTTACACAAGATAATCAACCTATATATCATACATCACATATTAGTACACCCTACATTGGAGGTCAATCTTCAATGGCAGGCCAACCTTCAACTGGGGGGAAACCTTCAGTTGTAGGGAAATTCTTTATTGGGGGGAAACCTATGTGGTTGAAACATAAACAAGATTGGGGGAAAGCCACTCGTACAAGTTCTTCTATCCCTAATTCCACTGTCTTGTATCCTAGACATACATTTCCATGAGTTATTAATACTTTTCTGGCTCAACCTAATTCGATGGGAATTCCTCCACAAGGAACTTTTACCTATCAATCTGTAAACCCCAAGATTCCAAGATAGTCCCTTCAGTCACAATACATGGGGAGACCATCAGTTCAATCGAAGTGTTTAGGAGGTCCATTTGTTCCATCATGGTACATGAGTGGAAAATCAAGACAACCACCTTACATGGGTGGACAACTCAAGAAGCCACCATATATGGGAGCACCTTCTAGTTTGTCATCTCACCACAACACATATATGGAAATTCGAGTGTTCCTATGTCATATGGTTACCACTAGTATCCACACACTAACAAACAAATACCATTCTTGGATACGTTAGATATGCTAGATCTATCACGTTTAACAAACAATCCCATTCAAGATGCCCTGTTTTAGCCCACCATCCCTGCCAAATTACCATCCAACATCTTGAAATTAAACGAAAAACCTGGGGAAGATCCTAATAATTATGTTATGACTTTCCATTTATGATGTTATTCCAACTCTTTGATGGATGATTCCATCCGTCCTAGACTTTTTCAAAGAACACTTATAAGTGTAGTAGCAAAATGGTATATTGAGCTACCATGTAACACCTTTGTCGACTTTAATTCTCATGCCATGGCCTTTATGATGCATTTTTAGTTACCTATACGATACGAGATGGGCACAGATCTTTTGATCTCTCTATGAAAATCCTATTCCACCCACATATCCAATCATATTCATGAGTGCAGATGACAGAGATAGTTGATTAAGGATCCAATTCTACACCAACTCCTGATGGATTTTTTTACAAAGTCATTCTTGCCTCCCATTTCCCGTGATGTTTCTATTGGAAACGTAGTTACTGAGGAGTAGGATATAAGTCATGCGAAGTATTTGGAGATAATTTATTCCCAGTATGACACACATTAAAATATGATCCCTAATGCTCCTCATTCGTCAAATGCTCCATCAATGCCTATTCCAGAACAAAGTTTCATTTCAAACACCATAACTACTTTCGATGCTTCTCAAACCTACAAGGTGAATGTGGTCCAATCAACTTCATCTTAGCAACCACAAGGTAATAAGAAAAAAAATGGTAAATCCAACAAGAAGGATAATCCAAATATTGTTAAAACTCAACAGAATAGGAAGGTTAAGTATCCTTTCATGATTTGCGAGGCAAACCACGATATGAAATATTGTCCTCATCATTAGTGTGTTAGTAATTTTATGAAGGGTACCTCCCAACTGGTTCAAAAATAACATTTGGTTGTGAAAAACCTCGCCCCTTTGCAAGGGGGAAACGCAGGTCATTCCCACCATGGGAATGCATCCACAAGCACCTCTGAGGTTACATGTTTACGGCGGTTAATGTAACGTCTCTAGAAAATACGGATGACAGTCTTCCAAGTGATCATACTAAAGGAAATATTGTCGATCATACCTCTACTTTCACTCCTCCATATTCCAATCCTCTTCATATTAATAAGACAATTTCTTACACAACATTTCACCCACCCAAGAGTGTAATTTAAAAGGAGACATTTAATCCCAATTCCCACGCTGCCAAAAACTACAATATCGTTGAAGATTGTGCACAAGCACCTCGTGTTATGCCATCCCTTAAAGTTATACATCACTTTCCAAGTCAAAGTAGAACCTTATTCTTAGCCATTGGATCCATGGATCCCAAGGATTCGTATCTGATTACATTTAATCTAGACTATTCTAAGGAGAGGCTTTCCCACCACTTAACATTCCAAATTCAAATTTTGGTTAGTGGAAAGAACATCCATTGCATTGTTTTGGATGAGGGAGCCTCCACCTGTTTCATTTCTTTTCCTTGTTGGAAAACCCTTCATTCTCCTACACTTGCCCCATCCCCTACCACCCTCAAAGTATTTGATGGACGTGGTTTCCAACCTCATGGACTCTTTCAATATTTCATTGTGACATTAAAGGGTAAACCTTTTTCGGCCGATATTGAAGTGTTTGATGCACCCGTAGATTATAATTTTTTACTTGGTCCTATTTGGTTCCATGCAATGAATTCCATCGCATCTTCAGTGTTTTTTATCTTACAATTTCCCCATCAAGGAAAAATTATCACTTTCGACCAACTTAACTATACAACTCCAAATCTCCATAGTGGTTCAACGAATACTGTCCCTTTTCTAGGATAGAATGGTCTTGAGAATGTAGGAGTAGGTATCCTTAAGGATTCCTCGCTCATGGGGATTTTCTCTTTTCCCACTCCTTCCACCATGTAGGTTTCCACATTAAACATGATATCAAGTCAGGTGTGACAATCCTTAGAATTATTCGATCCTTTGGTAGTGCCTGGTCTCAATGAGCATAGTTCTTTTCCTATTTCAAGCTCATTAAATAATGAAATAGATGCTAAAGAGTATAGTTCATTATCTCTGTCAAGCTCATTAAAAAATGAAACAGACCCCCCTCCATCCCAATTAAGTCTCACTTTGGATCAAGTACTTGAAACTTCTTTTCCTCTCCCTAGTGAAAATATTCCTATTAGTAACCATATGCCTAAATGAGGAAATAAGAAGGGTCTACGGAGAAAATGACACTTGGGGGGGTAGGTCTCTAGCCTATGGACATCATGTTGGAGCGACATCACTATATTATGTCATGCAAGAAAGGGGGAAAATACCTCTAGAGAGACATACTCCTAGGAGTGATCCTCGATTGGGGGTCATTCCCATTGTAACATAGTAGTTTTTTTCTAGAATGAGATTAGTCTTTGTTCTTTATCGTTCTTGTTAATACATGAGAATAGGTTATCGAGTATACTTTTATCTCTTTTTCAGACTCGTAAAATCTATATAAAAAGGAAATATTTGGAGTCGCCTTTAATCTCTTTTAAGATTCCTTAAACATGAAAATATTGTCAAATGAGCTTGCTTCCTTTCACATTTGTTAAAAGATTTGAAAGGGCATCTCTTGAGTGGTATTTTATCTCTTTTTCGGCCTCACGAGACTAGTTACAAAAAAGGAATACTATAATCAAGCATGATTAGCAGAGTTCTCCCCTGTATTTTTTTACACTTTTTTCGGGCTTGGGAGATGAAATTTACAAAAACATTCATCCATGGAGTTGTCTTTAAGTTATTTCCATAATCTCTAAATGTGAAAAACCACCAAGTTTACCTTCTTTGGGTTTGTAAAACTATGCATCAAAGTACCTATGTGATTATGATCTACAAGAGCCATACAGGACCAAGCCCCTCCTTCTATAGGTTTTTTAAACACATGACGAGGGACTCATCCAAAGGATGAGCTATATCTAGCACATGTTATCCTCCTCAAGCTCATTAAAAAAGAAAGAGGTACCCATCTATATGCATGGGCGAAAAATTGAAGGAAGTGGGTCAAGTTGTTTCGAATCCTTTATGGAAGCTATTGTCACCCTTGAAAATGGTACCTATTTGTGTTTCATGTTATAGTTGGGTAATATACTTGTCTATTATTCATACTAATTATATGTGTCATAATTTTTTGTCCATTCGAAGAGTTATCTTATTGTTGTCATATTATGCTCTTGGTACTCGTCGAGTCAATTCTACCAAGTCAGTTATTGTGCCTCATCATGTTCAAGGGACGTTTCACTTCAAACCATCCATCTGCAGTATTTCCAATTTTCATTTCCCTTGTAACTCCATACTCATACAATTCACCATATTACATCACTTTCCTATGTCATTTTTCTGTCAATGATAGGGGATACATCAAGGCCCTCCTTCGATGATTCTTTTCATGTCGACTTCAACACATTATCTAGGAATTACACTTAGAAACAAGTTAGTACCTTGGGACCTACATGCCTCAATGGAAGGCCTCCTCGCTTTTGATAGTAGGTTTACATCATTTACCTCTAATCATATGATTCTATGAATGTTCAACCTCATCTCGTTTATTCACATTTTCTGGAATGTACTAATGTACCTTGGGAATCATTAACATAATTGATGATTTCCCTCACACTCGTTAACAATTTACCTCAATGATCGGTAATTAAGTGATTTCCACCATGTTCATCATCAAATCATCTATTCACATGTATATATTCATACCACATCAGGATCGGGATGAAGACCCTATGTTGGGCATTCATTCTGTTATCTACTTTGTCAAGGCTGCGATGGAGATCATTTTAGCATGTAAAATATTTCAGTACAATCATCGTGTTGGAGATCTTACTTATATATATATATTGTCACATAGACCCACATTATATTGATATGTGGCTATGTTTTTTCATCTCATAGCTCCACTGTGTATTTTTTGTGGCTACAATCAATTCATGTCATGGAGTTATGGATCCACATTGTATCTTTAGTGTCCATATCTTTAGTCATTATTTTCATGGATTTGTCATGTATTGGTTGGCAACCATGCTTTGAGTCATATAGTATTCTGAGCATAGGTATTCCTGCCTTGGAAAGGGATCATATATTAATATTGTTTGATGATTTTTTGTCACTTCTGTTAGGTTCTCCCACTCGAACACCCTTTCATAGAATAATTTGTAAAGTGTTTTGTCCATTAGTTTCTCTTCTAACCTCACACTTTAGGGGGCATCTGTTATACTTCAAAATGTCACACTTCAATTTTGCACCTTGAGTGTCACAAAGTGACATATGGACCTTATTAAGTTTTGCACGCACTATCGCGAGCGTGGTATGCACCTTACCAAGTGTCGCATTCACTTTTCTAAGTGTCACAACCATTTTACGCCATGAAAATAGTTGGACCAATTCAGGAGTGACATGTGTCACCACTACAAGGGTGTCATGTGGCACGCTCGTACGACGTACATACAACACGTGGAAGATAGTGATTGGGCAAGTGTGGTGAGTGGGAAGACAACCAAATCAATAGGCGATTGACACCTGGAATTATATTCAGCGAATAAGAAGGTGCCACGTGGCCCACATATGGGCTGTCATGTGGGACCCATAGGTTGGTAAATCTTGTTGCAATTTTTTTTGGACTCTACTAGTTTTATATCCGCGATCTCCTGTCTGAGAAAACAACTTGGCAAGGTTGGGCTAGCTAGCCCACCAACACTCTGTTGCTTACCCATATACATTACCATATTTATTTATGTTTGATAGGTGGTTCCAACGGGCGAAGAAAGTGATCGGATCTAGCCCCAGCCCCAATGAAAATGTGACCATTGTAATGTGTCCATGCAGTTACACACCTGGCGTGGATATGTGGTAAGACTACAACCTCTGGTTCCCCGTGCTCCTCCATACGACCGTTACATGCGATCGAGGTTTTCGTTAGATGGCGCGGTGGTTAAGGGTTTATCCCGGTCGGTTGAACTAGCCTGTCGACCAGGGGATAAACCATGGACTATTATATCAGAGGCCTAACCAAACAGAGCACAGAGGATAGGGCCACATGGTAATCGATGCGTCCAGGAGACAAGATAACAGGGGCCAGCGCAACAAGGCTAAGCTTGAGGCCACATGGCCACTCTTCATATGACCAGGAGCCCGCTCTAAAGGGGATGCGCCCAATTTATGTGCAAAGAGTGGGTTATTTAACTATAGTATAAGATTTTTATTGAATTATTCAACTGTTTTTAAAGATTTTTGGCCAATATTGGGGGATATTGGGCCCTTTTTTAGGCCAGATCTTGGGGAGAAGTTGGGAGGTTGTTACCGACTTCATATCTATATAAACCAAGGATTCTTGGAGCCAAAGGAGAGAGATTCAAAGCAAGTTTATGATGAAGATGTTCCAAGCCAAAGCCATTTTTATGCAAGGAATCTATTGAGGAGCACACCTTTGCGGGCCATTTCTGGGAGCTCCAGTCATCCGATTATAGTGTCGATTCTTTTTTTGGGTTCTAGAGATTTGGTATAACAAGACCATATCATTTTTGTAACCTTTTTTCACTGTTATCATGTACTTTTAAAGATTTGAACAAAAATAAGAAAGCCTCACCCAATGAGACAAAGGCCCGAAGATGTAGGCGAGATTGTCGAACTCCGTTATCACATTGGTGTTCTATGGTTTTCTACTCTTCTTTCTTTATTTCAGATATGTATATGTGAATATGATTGTTATGTTTTGTCTATAATTGTTTCTCTTTCATTCAGCTTCCTAAATGGTTAATAAACACATGCATAAAAACTCAACCATTGTCATTTAAAAGATCTTTTCGGATCAACCATAGTCAACCATGGTCATGGTAAATGAAACTCAACCATGATGAAGGACAACCGCCATCGACCATAGTCAACATTTCCTCCCCAAAGTCAACTAAGGTCTACCAAAGTTAACGATGGTCATGGTCAACCATACTCAACCATAGTCATTGTCAATTAAGGTATTATTGTATTAATACTTTAATAATGTATTATTAATGTATTAATAATTTAATATGTTACATTATATGCTAATGTATTAATACTTTACTAATGTACTTATTAATTCATTTAATGTATTAAATGTATGAAATGTATTTTTTATTATTATTACTTTAATAATGTATTATTAATCTATTACTTTATTATTGTATTAATACTTTAACAATGTATTAATTAATATTGTGTAAATGTATTAGTTAATTAATGCATTACATTATTAATATATTAATTAATTAATATGTTATATTATACATTTATGTAAATAAATACTTTAATGTATACATTACATTAATATAATAATATATGAATACTTTAGCTAATGTCACAATGTGACGAAAAGAACATGATCAACACTGTAACACAGTAGTGCCATAGTAAACTATGGTTAACATAATCAACATGACCAACCATAATGAGATCCACATGGTCAACCAGGTTCAACCATGGGCATGTCCAATAATAATAAACTCTAGTCAACCATGGTCATGGTGAACCACACTCATCTATGATGAAGGACATCCATGATCAACCATAATCAACCTTTCATTCCCAAAGTCAACCAAGGTCTACCAAAGTTAACCATGTTCATGGTCTCTCAATTAATTAAAGCATTACATTATTGATCTATCAATCATTTCATATGTTCATATGTTACATTAGACACTAATGTAAATTGATACTTTAATTTATACATTTTTATTATATAATACATTAATGTATTATATTTACATTAAATTCGACTCAATTTGCATCTTCATCTCCAGGGGCTCGGAAAGGAACTTTTGGAACACCAATGGGCATTTGTTTTAATGGAAAAATGTGAAGCACTATACTCTAATATGGGAACGTAAAGTATATGAAGTTGTGTCACACCAATTTGGAATACTGAAAGTCGACTAGAATTGAATAAAATCCCTCGTTTTGTAGGGGACAAAGTAAAGAGAAACAAAAAAAAATCACTACTAGCTTATTGGATCCAGGCTAAGTCCCAAGGATCATGTCCTAATATTAGGGATCAGGTCCTTACTGACCTTATCTCCTTGGCCCTCTGGGGATAGCTCCTATACATACAAGGTACATGGATAGAGTACAGGGATGTCCTGACTGGTATCAGGCTTTATATAAGGGTACATGAATCAAGTCCAAACTGGTATCGGGTCCGGTATGGGACTATAAGTGGTGATAGAATGCACTAAAACGATCATTGAGATGGTTTTCAAAATGAACTTAGGCTCTCCCTTGTTAAGTCTTAATGTTTAGTCTTCACTTTAGTTCTTCAACATGAGCATTCATGACCATAGCGTAAGGCATAAGGTAAGACCCAATTGATATATATTAATACTTTAATTTATACATTGGAATAATGTGTTATTAAATATATTAAGACATCAATCTTTAATATATTAATATAATATATTACTAAATACATTACATTATCATTGTATCAATCAATTAATATGTTATATTATACAATAATGTAAATTAATACTTTCATTTTTACATTACTATTATATATTAAATTAATGTAATAATTAATTATTACATTAATTATCTATTAATACATTAATGATCCATATGATCTAAATCAACCACTTTTATGAAGTGATTAAAGTGAGTTATATCAACTTAAAAAGTCTTCTCTTTTTTTAAATACCACATACACATGGTTTTAATATCTTGATGAAGTATTTATAAACTTGTTTTAAATACCAAATACACTTACACTTGGTTTTAAATATCTAATGAAATATGTGTAAGGTGAAAAGTGTAGTGTTTCCATTTATTTTAAAGTTAGATATACATTTTAAAAGTCCCGTGAGATAGCGCGGTTGGTAATCACAAGTACCTTTCTCCAAGTGTTGGGAGGAGGTCTTGAGGTCAAATCCGGCTGGGTCTCCGGGACGAATTGTAATGGCTACTTGTGATGTAAATGATTTATATCTCTAATATAAATCGAGTTAATTTCTGGTTGGAAAAGAAAAGATATACATTTTAAAAAAAATAAGTATAATATCAATTTTGAGATCATAAGAGTATAGTAAATCATAAATGTATGTACATCATAAATGTATACTTAGAATGACCAATTTCCATAACGAACATGTTTAAATCTTTTCGAGGATTATATTTATGATTAAGGAATTTCGTCATGGCGTGTATTTTGTGTTGAGCAAATAAACCCAATACGAGAGCAGTGACGTTGGATGTTTTATAATCTTGTGATCACAGAGAAACAACCAAGTCAAATGCAATCTACGCAAAGGAGAAGTATGGCACTAATACAATATATCATTGAAACCATACGACATGTATATATCAATTTTATAAATCAGCGACAATCAGAAGCGGGCGGCAATCCAGTAGGAATACTGCCTATATATTCTCTCCGAGTAACAACCACTTAAAAGCGGGTAATATTCTTGCATCACCTCGGCTTCGTTGCTTCTGCGTTAGTCCTGCACTAATTACCCTTCTTGCACACCAAACTAGCTTAGAATTGTAGTCCTTCAAATGTCTGGCCGAATTGCCAATCTGCGGGAACGACGTTATACGAAGTGATGGTTCTGCCATCGCTGGTGCTGACCTGAAAGGAGATACTCTGCCCATCCAAATAGGAGCTGCTCTGCCAATTCTGTCCCCAGTTGCGGGACATTGACTGCCAACCAGTGTTGGAACCTTTGATGGATACCGCTTCGACATTTTGCATTTTGATGCTTATGGATGCATTATGGATCCAAAATTAAAATATAATTTTAGTCCATTCTAATGATTATCTTTTTTTTTATTTTAAATTAAAATTCCTTAAGGATATCTCACTTGTCAAAGGCTCGGGCTTACATTTAGTGCTTCGTAAACATTGATACTGATAGCCTATTTACAGCCACGTGCTTACTAATCTCCACTAAAAAGCTAAAAAACTGTTTATAAAGTTCCAGACATTAATAATGTTTTTATGTTAGACTACACACCGAAGGAAAGATAAGAGAAGGAACGTTTTGTACGGAACACTTTGTGAGAGGATAGTCATGTTAATATCAAGGGATTACAACATAGGTCATTTGTCTCAACATATATACCTAAATTAATTGGTGTACATCAAAGAATAAATTTTTAAATCATCATTCTTGCATATGACAAGTTTTGAGGAAAAAAGAAAATAGATAACTACTTATTATGCTGAAGTACACTTATTGACTATGAGCTCATTTAATAGGTTTTTAGTGCTTAATTAGTTTTGTATGGACAAGATTAAATATTGATTGAATATTCTTAGTAGTCCCAATAAATCAATGGTTGTGATTTCAACCACTAACTTCTTCACTACTATAAAGACATCAGTTTACATGTTTATTTTTTTACTTTTACTTAATCATATTTAAAATTTACTATGGTGGCTAGTTGATTGCCACGTATGAGTGATTAGGGTTTCATTTTCTCGCCCAAACTAAACCTTTGGCCTTCACCAGCCACGTTCTGGACACACTGCCTCCTTCCAGCCAACTCCTTCCGACTCCTTCCGTCCACCTCTAGGCTTCAGATTTTGCAAGATGACTTTTTACAAGCTGTCCTTTCAGTATTCACCAACCACAAATTTATAGTTGTACTAGTTATTTATCAATGATGAAAGTGTGTTTTGAAAAAAAATATAAAATTTCAGTGAAAAATTGGAATGAGTATGTATTGAAGTTAATATTGTTATAAAACATAAATGGAGTGGGAAACACTATCTTCTTATTCACACAATAGAAATATTACAATACTATCTCAAAACTATACTAGCCTCTCGTAAGCCTTAGGCATTTTTCCTTGATAGAATCACTTTAAGGTTCTTTTTTTCTTCTATAGAATTTAGTTCTTGTTTCATGAAGCATTCATTTGTTCTTTTTGTTTTAGTTCTTGTTTCATGAAGCATTCATTTGTTCTTTTTTGTTTATCTTGTGTATGTGTTAGTGGGTTTCACAACATTATTTTATTTGTGTGAGGTGTAACTTAAGTAAAAATAATTATTTTTAGTGGTTTTATCAATTTTCATCCTATTTGGAATATAAAGTTTTGTTATAATCGTAGTTTTATTAATTTTCACCTCTATTTGGAGTATAAAGTTGTTTTTTAATCATTTTAAAGTTTTGTTATAATCGTAGTTTTATTAATTTTCACCTCTATTTGGAATATAAAGTTGTTTTTTAATCATTTTAGTATTAGTTTTGTTGATGTTTGTTTTAATAGTCCTGATTTATATTTGGAGTATAAAGTTTTGTTGTAAATATTTGAGTATTAATTTTGTTGATGTTTGTTTTAATGGTCATGATTTATATTTAAAGCTTATTAATATGTATTGTGAGTATTTTTTTGGTTGTTTGTTTTATACTATAATAATGTTAAAGTATTATTATGAATAAGATATAATGACCAATCATTTTCAAAATATACTATTATGTAACATGATCATAGTTTATTAGTATGTACTAAGGGTTTTAGTTGTTGTTGTTTGATAATAGTGATCATGTTAAAGTATTATTATGAATAAAATATAATTAGTATTTTTTTTTTTAATTTTAATTTAATAATTTAAAATTGTATTTTGTTAATTATGAATTAATTTATATTATTATTAAATAAAAATATTTTAATTATTTTCAAAAAACTCAATATATTTTTAATTAAAAAATTTTAAGTTTTATTTTTTAATTGCAAATTATTTTATATTAACTATTAAATAAGAAATTTATTATTATTATTATTTATTTTAGGTTATTCAAACCAGGTTTATATCAATAAAAATAGAATACAACTAGTGTTCAGTTGGTCTATAACTCATTTAGTGTTTGGGAAACAATCAATTACTTTTTTAGCACTTATATACTTACTGGTGGCATAACATAACCAATCATTGATTATAGAGTTACAGCAATGGAGTTATTGCTTAAAAGTATGGAATTGAATTACTTGCTATTGCTTAAAAGGAAAGGAAAATCAAGTGGTTGATGAACTCGACGGAAGAGCTCATGAAGTACATATTGTAGCCATCAACATGTACATGACTGATATGAAAGATCAAATCATTGCAACAATAAATTTGGATGAGCAATATGTAAGAATAAAAGAAACATTACAACAGGGAATCTTTCAACATAAATTTAATTCTTATGAGCTGAAAGAAGATGGAGTTCTCATGTACAAAGGAAAAGTATAAGTGTCAAATTCCAGTGAGATAAAAAATGTTTCTATGAAGGAAATGCATAATTTTCCATATGTTGGGTACCTGGGATATCAGAAGATAACTGTAGATGTAAGAAGCCAATATTTTTGGCTAGGAATGAAGAAGTGGATAATTACATATCTGAATGTATAGAATGCCAAAAGGTAAAGATAGAGAATAGACATCCAATAGGTTCTCTATATCAATTTCCCATTCCATAATCAATTTGGGAAGTTGTCATAGTGGATTTTATTACTTAGCTACCCAAAATATTGAAGCAATATGATTCCATCATGGTGGTGGTGGACAAATTGACTAAGGAAGTCCATTCTATTCCGCTGAAGAAAACACACAAAGAAACAAATAATGCAGAGATATATATGGAGAAAGTTGCTAGGATACATGGGGTTCCTATGGAAATAATTTCAGATAGATATCCAAAGTTCACATCCAATTTTTGGAAAGGTTTGTTCAAGGGATTTGGAACAAATTTAAATCTTAATACAACATATCGTTCAAAGTCATATGGGAAAACAGAGAAAACTAACAAGATAATTGAGGACATGATTAGAATGTATGTGATGGAATAGCCATCAAAGTTGGAAGATTATATTCATTTGGTTGAGTTTTCCTACGATAATGGATATCATGCCTCATTGAAAATGAGTCCATTCGAGGCATTGTATGGAATAAAATGCAACACACCTGTGAGTGGGAAGAACATGTGTTCTTAAAAGTGAAGGAAAAAAGAAGTTCGCTAATATTAGGAAGTTTCCAAAAGTTGGGAGCAAGCTATTGTGGACCTTTTGAAATCTTAGAAAAGATAGGGACATTTGCATACATGCTACCATTTCCTGCATTCATGAGAGTGCATATTGTATTTCATGTGTCATTTTTAAATAAATATATTCCTGACCCCAATCACATAATTGATTGGAATGTGATCCAGGTGGAGCACAAAGGGGATTTTTGGGTGGAACCAATACGCATCTTGGACTGGAAAGTCAAAGTTCTCAGGAGCAAGTCCATAAGGTTGGTAAAGGTTCAATGGACCTACTATGGTCCTGAATATGCTACATGGGAGCATGAAGAAAGAATGAGGGAATAATACCCACAATATTTTGATAATTTTGAAGGAAACAAAATGAAAGACTCCATTTTGAGTAGCTAGAGTTCTAGAACTGCATCTCGAAGTGCTAGCCAACTGCGTTGGAGACCTTGATAAAATAATGAAACATTCCTTGGGTTATCCTTGATATAAAGATGGTACATACCTTGATTTATCCCTGATAAACGAATGGTGCATTCCTTGGGTCAACGAGTTGAGAGGAACATGAGATTATGGTTGGAGCTACTGATGGAGCTGTGAAATTCCATAATTTTATTCCTACGTATTGTGATGTAAATTTTCATGTATGTATATAGACATAGTGTGCACCAAGGAGGACGTGAAATTGTAGGGGAGGGAGAATGTAACATCCCCACTATAATCACCAGTTTAATTAATGCTTATGTAGATATAATGTTTGGCTACAACCAAAGTGATGTAATATGTGAATTGTACTTCTATGTTTTAATAATAAAATGTGATGCCAACTGCTAAGGGGACATGGATAGAGATGGGGGTTGAATTAATCCACAAGATAGGGAATGGTCTAAGAGAATGGTCAAGGGGGGTCCAAGGGGGAATTACCCATGTATATGAATTCAACCCATTTTCCTAAAAATTCTATTGGTATATGAACCTTCTAATTTATGATTGAGTGTTCTCAAAGTCAATCATTGAATACATCTAAGAGGGTGGGTGTGAGTGGTGACATACAAAAGTTATTGGGCACATGGGGGTTGAGTACAATAAGCTTGTGGAAGTGTGTGAGCCAAGAAAAGGAAATCCAAAGGAAGGAAATCCATATGGGTTGGGACAACATTTTTACACAATCAATTCTTGTGCATGAGGAGAAAGTAGAGAGCAAGAAAGAGAGCTTGGAGCTGATGCATCCATGGAGGGAAAATTATAGAGGATTATAGAGTGTATTTGGAGAAAATTGGAGATAAATACTGAAGAGACAAGTTGCCAGGCATGAAGAGTGAAATCTTGAGTGGGTTGTAATAAAACAACATGTGTTTATTGTTGTTTGTTGGTAGTTTTCCTAGTAGCAATTTCCCTTGAGTTCCTAGCTAAGAGAGTCCTAGCTACATGTTCCATAGATACCATAATAAATGAATGGGACGATGGACCTATATTAGTGAAGGGGTACATTCCTTAGGTTGGAAATTTCAAGAGAAAGAGAGCTAACAGAAAATTAGGATAGTTGTAGGATAATACAAATGGGTTGTGGGAATTCTGAGTTGCGAGTGGAAAATGAGATACCACCTTCTTTCACGGATTACTAGCCTCAAATTAGGAGTGATTTGTTGTTGATATTTTGGAAGATAAAGTCTATGGTTGGGTGGAATGTCCAACCCAAGCAGTTGGTTGCACAACTACTATTAAAATATAAGTGTTTAATCTTGTTTTTGTTGCATTATGAGTTTTAATTTTTTTGCATGAACTCTGAGTATGATAACATATTTTATATGTTGTTGTAATAAATCTTACTAGATACATTCATGTCTATTTTAGTATGTTTTATATGCATTAATGTAATGGTAGCAAACAATAGCTATTTTTTTTTTAATTCGTAGGTGAAAGCTACAAGAACTCAGTTAGTTGCAAAATAATTAAATTAGTTATCTATACAATTTTGTTTTGATGAGTTTATGCATTGTAATGTCCCTTGGTTAGGAAGGGGGGCATTACAATAATTACATGCAATAAAGAACCACATGGAGGTTTCCCCAAGAAGCTCATGTAACTACTTATTTCTCTCTAAAATTCCACTATGGGTAAAATAAAATAATTCAAAAATACTTGGGCCCTTTATCCCCCTCTCTCATGGAATCATAACAACCTATAATTCTTGTCCTTGTTTTTCTTGTATTCAACAATGTATTTATTATTTGCAATTTTCTAAGTACTACATTTCCTAGGCACTCCGACCTTTTTTATTTTTTCAGGCATTCCAACCTTTCATCAAATAAACAAAATACATTACTAATATGGGGACTCAAAACTAGGGTATTAATTTCCCCTCCCCCTTATTTTTGCATTGTCCCTGGTCCATATACAAAACATAAATCCAAAAATTTCAAAACTCTTCAAAACTTCGTGGATACTCTTCTTGCATGGCATATTCATCCTATCAAGTAGCATCTTCAAGACTGTAGTAGGTCCACTAAAATTTTACCATTTATATGACTCAATTCTAGAGAATTTTGAATTTTCTATCCAATATGTGCACTGGATGAACATGAAAATATCCCTTTGTCTCCACCTGAATCAAATTCCAATCAATAGCATGGTTAGGATCATGTACTTACTTTTTCATGAAAGGGACATGAAATACAATATTGACATTAATGGAAGTAGGAAATGAAATCATGTATGTAACTAGACTTATTCTGTACAATATCTCAAATGTACCAAAGAATTTGGATGATAGCTTTGTATAGTTTTCCAAATTGAATGAGCTCTTCTTGGGCTTCAATTTAAAAAGTACATGCTCTACCACTTTAAATTCTCTATTTGTCTTGTTATTATTTGCATAAATCTTCTGTCTATATTGTGTTGCCTTCAAATTCTACATAATTTTAACCATCTGGTCTTCCATATCCTTGAACAATTTTGGCCCAAGTACTACTATGTTTGTTGGGTTGTCCCAAATCACTGTAGTATTTCATTTCCTACCATACAAAGATTCAAATGGAATCATCTTCAATGAATATTGATACCCATTATTATATGCGAACTCAACCAACTACAAGTAATCTTATCACTTAGATGGATTATCCGTCACATACATTCTTCACGTGTCTTAATTACTTCATTGAATATTTATGCCTTTCCATCTTATTGTGGATGGTATGTTGTGCTAAAGTTCATATCTGTACCAAATCCTTTAAATAATCCCCTTCAAAAATTTGAAGTAAACTTTGTATCTATGTCTGAAACAATTGTCTTAGGTATCCCATGCAACTTCGAAATTTCTCTCATGTAAATTTATGCAATATTAGTTGTTTTATGAGACATATTTATAGCAACAAAATGGGTAGCCTTTGTCAAGTTATCAACTACTACCATTATTGAATCATGTTTCCTTTTGTTTTTGGGAAACTTAGTGATAAAATCAATGGTAACCACTTCTCATTTCTTCTTTGTAATTGGTAATGGTTGTAGCAAGCCCGTTAGGTGTCTATGCTTTGTCTTCACTCTCTGACATTCCATACATATGGAAATGTAATCAAGAACATCCTTCTTCATCCCAAGAAAAAAAAAAAATCCTTCTTACTGCTGCAATTGTTTTCTATTATCCTGGATGTCTGACATATGGAACATTATACGTTTATTTTAACACCAAATTCCTAAGTTCTCCAGAACTAGGAAAATACATATTATTCTTGTACACAAGTAATCCATCTTCCTTATCTCATACTGCTTAATTTCCTGTTTTACATTTTCCTTTTATAAACTTTCTTTTACTTGTAGGTAATGTTGATATGTAAAAGCAACATCCAAAATTATTCTTTTCAAATGTGATTGATGCATACTAATGGATATATCATGCATGTGATATATCGTTTTTCTGAGTGCATTAGCAAATTTGTTTTATTTTTCTTTGATATGCTTGATGTCAAAGTCATAGTCACTTAAAAATTCCATCCATCTTGTCTTCCTAGCATTCAAATTTGGTTATTCAAAAAGATATTTCAAACCACTATGGTTTGTTCAGTCCAAATGGAACTACTACAATTTTATAATGTCCATATCTGGTCCTAAAGAATGTCTTACTCATGTCTTCTTCATTGATTCTTAATTAGTGATATCTTGATCTCAATTCTATTTTTGAAAATATATTTTCCCCTCTTAGTTGATCAAAGAGGTCATCAATTCTAGGTAGAGGGTATTTGTTCTTCACAATGGATTTATTTAGTTGTCTAAAGTCAATGCACACTCTCAATGTTCGACCCTTCTTTTTGAAAAATAGTATTGGTGCTCTCCAAGCTGAAACACTTGGGCATATGTACACCCTTTCTTAAAAAATTCTTCTAGTTGCATTTGCAATTCCTTTAATTCTGCTGTACTCATTCTGTAAGGATTTTTTTATACTAGGAAAGCTCGTGGTACTAAATCAATATAGAAATCTATCTCTCTCTTGGGTGTACATCCTCGTATTTCTTGGAATACATCCTTAAAATATTGTAAAAATGAATAATCTTCAAGGCTTGGTCCTTTAGTCTTTCCTAGCTCATCCACATGAGCTGCATACCATTCATATATTTTCTTGAAAATCTCTTCAGTTTTAAGGTTGAACTCTCCCTTATAGAAATGTTTCTTCAAATTCCTTTCACGTTGCTTTGTTTTCCTTCTTCATCAAGACATGTAAATGTATTGTTATGCCGATCTAGGATATCATGATATTGGTCCAACCAATCCATTACAATTAAGATATCATAATATCCTAATGGGATGATATTCATATCAACAATAATTCTCACTTCATTCAGATTTATTCGACAACCTTTAACAATATCATTGATCCTTATTTTGGTTCCAGTGGATAACTTAACAAAACTTGATTTTTCAATATTATTTTCTCCAAATATAATTTGTCCACTATTTTAGGATCAATGTAACAATGGCTTTATCCTGAATAAATTAAAATAGAAACTTGTTGATTAATGTTCTTACCTTGCACTTTGATCATATTGGATTGGTATTCTTCTTGTCGATCTTCCAAGGCTGCATATACTCTTGGAATACTTATGCCCATTACTTCTACTATTGTAGACTCTTGGATGTTGTGCATGGTCTTAATTTTATCTTCTCTATGAGGAAAATCTTTGTACATGTGATCTTCTTTACATCCCCAACATTTGATTGGTGGTATTCCCTTTTTGCCCAATGATTATTCTCTCTTTGACTCATCCTCAACAGAATGATCTTGAAAGGAGGTTTGAATCCCTTCCTTCTAGATCAAATTTATCTTTCTTTTTATCCTTCCATTAGTACATATGAACAAATTTGCGAGGTTTTTTTATTGATATTGCCACACTTATCCATTGCAATTTCCACGAAAGCCGAGAATTTTTTTCGTCCAAATAATTTCGTTGCTATATCCATGATCCAAGTGTGCATGGAAACATCGACAAAATTATCTCTCCACGTGTCACCAACTTCAATATCGGTTAACCCTATGCATCGTCGCAATTACGACGAACTATATACGACGAACTTGCGTCGATATTGCGACGACGACTTTAGGTTTAAAAAAAAATAAAAATTAAATGAAATATGGTATACCGTATTGTATGCCATATTACAATGTAATATGGTAACGTCATATTACATTGTAATATGGCATTACTATTACATTTTAATATTCTAATATTCTAATATTCTAATATATTGTAATATATATATCCCCTACAAATAATCAAAGAACTAATCAACCAAATATTGTAATCATGTGTTATCATGAAGTTGAATTAGAAGTAAGGATATCGATATGACAATATACACAGAATAATTTGGAAGATTACTTTCAAAAAAACACATGGATTGCATGAGTGAGTCATTATGCAATTTATATTACACAATACTATGAAAACACTTATAAGATTTATGGATGATATCTTAAAACCATTTCTCGAACTTGTTTATTGTAGCCTCCTTGGAGTAATAGCACAAAATTCGAAGAGAAAGTACAATTACAACATAGTGTTGTAGCAAAGTTATATCATAATTATAGTGAGTTGCAGCAGAGTTACAGAAAGTGTTGCAGCAGAGTAATAATGAGTAACAACAACTGGAGTAACAACAAAAAATTCGAAGGAGAAAGTACAATTACATCATAGTGTTGCAGCAGAGTTACAACATAGTTATAGTGAGTTGCAACAAAGTTACAGAAAGTTTTGCAACAGAGTTATAGCGATTTGCAGTAGAGTAATAGTGAGTAACAACAAGTGGAGTAACAACACAAAATTCGAAGGAGAAAGTACAGTTACAACATAGTGTTGCAGCAGAGTTACAACATAGTTATAGTGAGTTGCAACAGAGTATTAAAAAGTGTTGCAACAGAGTTATAGTGAGTTGCAATAGAGTAATTATGAGTAACAACAAGTGGAGTAACAATACAAAATTTGAAGGAGAAAGTATAGTTACAGCATAGTGTTGCAGCAGAGTTACAAGATAGTTATAGTGAGTTGCACTAGAGTTATAGCGAGTTGCAACAGAGTAATTTAATTGAACCAAGGTAATTCATGGGGTTAGCAAATTATTTAGGAATGAAGTGTCTTGTAACGACCTCCTCGTTATGACAACCATTCTAGTAACAGGTGCAATTTTTTTTTTCTTTGAGGTGTGTGTGTGCAGGTAGAATTAAAAACACACTTAACTGTACGACGCCATTCGACAACCAACAAGACGCAACCATGAAGTTCAGCACAAGCAGACTGAAGGCACTCAAAGAGAAACTGCAACAAATACGACCATAGGCAGACGGTGCACAACACATACATTAAGACATACTGGGGTGCACAGTGAGAACACAGCGGGAAGAGCCCATGGTGTTAGGGTTACTATTTCTGCACAGGAAAGCAGGGCGTTTAGTCCTATGTCTTCTTGAAAGAATATTAGACAGGCTCTTGGCCAACTGCTCAGGCAGAAACTAGTATCCCGACTCAGCACAAGATGCAAGCAAGACGAACACCACAAGACGACCCCGACCTATCACTGTGACCACAAGAAATAAACGCCCCTAGACATAAGGCGTACAACTAGCAACTGTGAGCAGAAAACGACGTCGGGTGTTAATGTACAGTACAATCCGAGACGGAAGAATCCAACAGTAGAGTTTACTATTTCTGCATAGAAAAGTAGGGCTTTTAGTCTTATGTCTTCTCGAAAGAAGATTAGACAGGCTCCTGGCCGACTGCTCAGGAAGAAACTAGTAACCTCCGTCAGGCGTGTCGCAAGAGTGGAACCCTGCCTTTAAAGGGCCCGAGACTCTTGATACGGCAGTGGATCCTTTACACAGAAAAACACACAGACATATATGCTAAGATTACAGAAGGTGTCTATATCCTGCCTGACACAAGCAGACCAATCGACAAATTTTTACAACCCAACGCAACCATAGACGAAAGAGAAACCACGTGTTCTACAGAAGGCGCATGACAAGTACTCAGACGAAGACCATTAAAATTAATGACAAGGCAATGTCTAAGACTCATCCGTGATTGATTACTAGCCAATTCTCCATTGATTTTATTGAGCCACGAGTACATTAGTTAATAGGTAGATCTATTTGATTTATTGTCCTTAGTTTAAGGGCCCTTTCCCTTGTGTTAAAATTATAAAGGAGTTTTAAGTCATTATACTGAATTATCCTCCATATTCATTATCCTACCACATTCATATAAACAAATAAAATGTCCTTAAGCTCTTGAGTTATCAAGACTACATAGCATCTTTCCAAGGAGGGGTATTACAATTACATTGCTCAACAGTAAAATGTTAGTACACCTTCCACTAAGGGACAAGCCCTTACAATATTTGTAATTATACAAGACTAACATCATAATTGTAACTAAAAGAAACAAGGTAACATCATAATCAATGACCACATATATAATAAGTACAATGTTTAACATGACAAAGGTTAAAGGCAATAGCATTTAAAGATGACCTCATAACGATAAGTATCATCCTTTTTCAAATGACAAGGTAACATCATAGTTATAAACAACATCATATTGAAATTAACCATATAACATCATACTTAGAATTTCATCCCATTTATAGATAACATCATAATGGAAATTTTCAAATAACATCATACCTAGAAATGGCAATACGTATTAAG
>ML802875.1:216620-233792 GCA_009831015.1 Picea engelmannii | reverse complement strand
GATGTTTTTATTTGACCATAGCTCTAAAGTTAAACTCTTATGTACTTGAAGAATATAAGGGATTACCTACATCTAGCTCAAATTTTGGCAAATGTTTAAAACCTTACAAAACTTGTATATATATGCAAGTATCGAGTCTTTGAAATGATTGTAGGCTTGAAGGAGGATTAAAGTATAAATTTCATAATTTTGTTGTTAAGAAAGGAGAGCCAAGAATAAGCTCATGTGGGAAGCTTGAACATGTAAATTTGTGAAAGAAGAATTGGAATCACTATATTAGTTGCTAGAGCTTATCCCTTTTAATGAATATAGCTAGGCCATAGTGCTTAAGATGAGATTTTTTTGAAGGTAAAATAAACTTGCAAATCTTGGGGCGCACAAATTCAAGCTAGATTGCATTGTCTCAATTCATGGGATACATTTACCAAAGCCTTCTTTTAATTAATGTTGATGAAACTATTTTTGTCAAGGTTGTAGTTTGCTTGTCAATTAACCATGCTAGACATAAATAAATTTGCCTCTTTTGGTCAATTAGACATGGAAACCCCTAGGCACCTTCATTTTATGTGATATTAACATAAGAACTCTGTTATTTCCTGCATAGTAGAATGGCATGTGACGTTATTAAATCAATCCCTTTACTTGATAGAAAGGGGGGCCAACGAGACAATGTGCACTTTTGTAATGATCATTTCCTCGCCTCGATAGAAGAGGAGGTGTCCTTCTTAATACATTGGATTGCATTCAAATTTTCTATGAAGATTTAGGGTCCAAATTGTCGATAGCCAAATCAAAGGAAGATATGATGTCACCATTTGGAGGGTCTCCATAGTTGCAAGCTATGGAATGTGACCATTAAGGGGGAAATATTTGAAAACTGGCCAAAGAAGTGAAGGAATAGGAAAAGAGGAAGAGTATGTAGGAGAGAATGGAACACTAGGAGAGGAAAAAGACAAGGAGAGAACTAGGTCATTATGAGTAATGAGGGATCTTTTTCAATAGAGTTTGTAATAGGGACTATTTTTTGTTGGGGAGAAGTGTCCAAATATTGGTGTACCCTAGGATCATAAAGGCATTTCTCATCTATGTACAAGGATTTGGATGTGAATTATTATTATAAGAATAAGCATTTTGTAGTAGTGTCCTTTGGAGCCTTATAATACTTGCAGTAACATGTGGGATGAGAGGGGTCTAGATTATTGGGATTATCTTCGTGCATTGTTTAATAGGAACTAGTATTTGGACTAGGGATAGAAATAAGGTTAGTATTATGGAAATGAATGAAGTGAGGGATATTTTCTAATTTATTTTCCACAATGAGGATATGGATAAAGACTTTGTATATGGGGGTTCTCTAAAATAGTTATACTTCTTTATAAAAAAACTACAAGTAAACCAAAATTATATTTAAAACATGATCTACAAGTAAACCAAAACACCACATGGAACTTGGCATATGTATCAATATCTACATATTGATAAGGATTGTGAACTTTTACTAGTATAAAGCCTACTTTTAAAAACACGTCAAAACCCTTACCTTTTCATTGTTCTTTCGCCAGATCCATTAGCCCATACAACTTGATAAGAGTTGTCAACGGGATGCATTTCGATCACCAAGACCTGCATGAATCATAAAAGACAATTTTTTTATATGAGTAAATAATTTATAATAAGAAAATAAGAATGCATTTAGTTATGTAAAATACTCTAGAAAAAAATTAAGTTGTCGCATACCTTAATGAGCTTCTCTTTGTTTCGATAATAGGTTATTCTCTACTAAAGAGGGCCAACCACGTGAAGGTGGAAGCTCATATGGCCCCTCTCCCCCTCACATCGCTCTAAATTTCCCATACCTAACAAATGGTTTTCTCTATATAGAAAACATATATACATTAATGCATAACTAGGATAATCAAGGTCATGAACATATAAACATCGATAAAGATCCAAAAGATGGTCATGAAATTTTACATCTATTTTTCCTTTGATTTTCATTTTTTTACATTCATATAACTGACAATTGGGATATCATCATCATCCAAGGACATTGTATTTTGTGTTCCTTGTCTTTCTATTGTTTGTGTGCACTCAGGTACCATACTTATGGTACGTCACTGAGAAGGGTTAGCTGACATCTGTTCAAGGATGTGAACTGGAACAACAAAAATGATCATATCGATATGTTGAAATATAATTGAAATAACTAATTCATTGTTTTGAGTAACATTACAATATTTCTCTTTACCTGTCTCTGTAATTGGGACAGTTGGTGTGTTAATTTCCTATCCACTTGGTTGCTCTCGCATTTCACCCTCTTGAGCTACATGCTCTTCAATTTTGAGAATATAATATATAAGTATGCGTCAGGAAATAAATATCTACAATCACAGTAAATATTTATAATTCTGAAGCATACATATCGGAATGGGTACTATGCTCTACACTATCACTGGACGTGTGGACCGTTGTATGATGCAGTGTTTCTGAATACCGCTTGATTCACCACTGCGATAGCATTGTTTCTTGAAAGAAAACATAAATACTTAGTTAAGGGTGATATAATAAAATATGAAAAGACTTTACAAGCATGCTACTGTGGTTTCCTTATTCATTTGATTTACCTGCATGGCTAGGGAGATAGGAGTCTAGCCCAATATTTTTCTATATTCAATGACACTTTTAAAACCATGCTTGTAACCAAGCTTCAGGTCCTCCTCAGTGGCAGCAGTTTCAAACATATTTAACTGCAATGCATAACACCATTAAAAATACCAATAACAAAAACATATATTTGTTCACTACTATTAAATAAATATTAACCACAGTTAATCATTTAAATCTTACTATTCATGCTTTGAGTTTTCGATAGCCACCCTGGACTAGTTTATGATGGTCATGTTTTTCCACTCTGGCCTTTATTGCTTTGGATTTGTCTGGTAGCCTACATATGGAATTTTTGAAAAAAAAATAGATATTGGAATTGTTACTTAAAATAGGAAAGAAAAACATAAATGTTCATATTTCACTGATAATATGACATGTGTTGTACCTTGCTTGACCAGGTCGTGGTTGTCGTCCTTTTTTTTTAAACAAGTTCTCCTTTGCATCCTCTATTAGTGCCTTCCACTCTTTCTCAAAAACCATGGGAGAGCACTCGTGCTTTAGGTCTATTTGCAATTTATCCCTATACTGGGCCCTAGTGTATTTTAAATTCTCTCTGGCTAACTTTGAAACCACTTTCTTGTTGAAAGTGTAGTCGAACAAGTTCACCATCTGATCTATTAAGTCATCTTTCTTTTTTCTATCTTGGCCATTCCACCATGTCCGAATGGTGAGGCCAAACAACTCCAATGCTTTGTCATGTAAGTTTCTATAGAAAATATTGTTTCCTGCAGTAATGTGTTATCCATTAATCAATTAATAATATCAACAAATGTCCATTTCAATTTCATTAAAATAATGAATCAATTAATGGGACATTTACCTGTAATCTTCTGAATCTTTATCGGAACACATGTGTCATCCACCAGAAAGGTGACATCTAGTGAACCGGGGCTTTTAATTCATTCTTCTCCATGCAGAATAGTATCATGTGCACCTACATTATGTTCCTCTCTGAAGTCATCATGTGGAGTCCCAGGCTCCATCTCATCATGCTTCGGCATGTCATGTCGGTCAAAATCACCCCACTCATCAATGGATTCAAAGGGAACCTCAGAAGGCTCAAAATGCCTCACTTTCACTTTGCTATGTCGACCTTTTTTTGGCATTGGACCCTCACTTCTACCTATAGAAGTTGCAGAATCGATAGGTTCCCCATGCATGGGGTTTAAAAAGAGATACAAATGGAAAACCTTTCTTTATCAGATCATATACAAAATATAAAACTAAAAAATGGATATGAAATATTCATAGCTAATAAAAATATGTAAAGATGCCACTTACCCCATAATTAGTTATTGTAGTTTGTAGCTCTACAATTCTTTCCCTGTCCTCCTGTGTCAGGGGTCTTTTGGTAATCAAACCTAGATATTCCATATCATCCTTCTTCAAGGCCTTCATTACAGTTGTCATTGGGTTTGTCGAATAAAATATCTTGTCCTCATCAATATCCTCTGTGGGATCCTGGACCAATGTTTACACAATAAATCAATGACGCAACCCCACTTTCACAGCAGCCGGTCGCTCCACCAGGACCTTCTCTTTCGGCCCGAAGAGTCAACAACCCTTCCAACTCTCTCAGGAGTTCTTTACCCATAGTACACTTCTCGGCGATCTCCCTTTCGACAGTCGGGAAATTGGGCTTCGCGGATTCGCGAACCTTGGGTGCACTTCCCGTTCAATATGAAACTCCGACTCCCGATCCCCGATGTCAACGGTCAACGCTCCTGTGTATCGGGGATTTCCCTATCAGGAAATCGACAGATGAAAAGGGGTGATTTACTCACCTCTCGGTACCCCGAACGCCGATGTACGATGTCACGTGCTGTCCTCCGCTCCGTCTCCGTGGGAACCGTCGCAACTCGGGGCTTCACTGCTTCTCCGTGCTCCCTTCAACTTTGAAAACACCGAAGTGTCGAGTCCCGACTCCTCGGGATCTCATGCCACCTGTCCCTCCAATTATTGACGGCTCCGATTAAATCCGGGAATCGCAACTCACGAGTTCGACATCCATGCAACTCTTGCACTCGCCAACCCCGATATACCGATATGCAATGGCAAACGGACTCCTCCGTGCGCCTGCGAGTTAACTCCCTCGTAGCTCCTCCGCGATCTGACGGTCTGCAGGGTTTGAAAGATTTACTCGACAACTTCAAGTCGTCGATTCTCTTCCCCTTGAAGAGTTCTCCACTTTACCACCTTCACCTGTGTAAGTGAAGGAAAGGAACTAACCCTCCTGAGATTTTACGGCTTCTGGGTTCCTTCTGGAAACTCCCTGCACGCACTCCTTGCGGCTTTACTTCAAACACACTAAGTGTTTAAACCTCCTCGACCTTGCGCACTCTTGCAGCAACAGTCTATCAATGCCTTAGCTCAGAATCACAATTCTGAGACCTCGTCCAGCCTGCACAACCCTGGCACAGCTTTAACAACCAAATTCACTCTGGGCAACGAGAACAAGAGTTTACTGCTTAGCCTCCTCAACGCACTCTATGCGGAGGAATTCAACTGCACTCTATGCAGGAATCTCCTGGCTCAAACAGAGAAACAATTGAAACTCATTTCTCATTCTCTCAGGTTTCGAACCCGATATGCAATCACATACGCAGCATATAGAAGATAAGCATAAAGAGAAGCAAGTATGCAACAACATAACATAAAAAACACACACAATTCAAACACAGCCATGGAATTGAATCAAGGGCTTCCTTCTATTAATTCAATATGTACATGGGTGTTCTTCACAATCTCTCTGCTTGCTCTTTTTTCTCTTGCTCCTCTATCCTAATGCTGAATAATAAATTTTATTATACAAGGAGGGTGCCTATATTTGTTTTCCCTCCTAGAAATGGAACTGTCTAATCTACAACTAACCCTATCTACCAGCATTTAAAACTGTTAAATGCCTTCTTATCTACATTACATTACAAGTACGCTTCATATGAATGCATTCATTCAAACGACGACGCAACAGTCTTGTCAAAGTAATTCAAAAAGGTATGCGCTGGTGCTGTCCAACTATTCTTCTCTTTCCTCCACACTGGCTCGCGTCATGACGTTGTAGATGCTCCTGCATCATACTCCTCGGCTCGAAAGATTTCATGGGCTCCTGTCCATGAGCTCCTGCACAGTCTGACCATGCTTCTGAATCACTGCTTCTGTTTCCCAGCTGGCATCCTCCACTGGGTGATTTTTCCATTTCACCAGGTACTCAAAATATTGCTTTCTCCTGGTCTTCCTTCCAATTCTTTTATCCAGTATGCACTCCATCTCTGGCTTCTGTGCAACTGGCAATTTCTTCTGCCATTGGACCACTGGTTCTTCGGTTCCAGTGTCTTCTGTATCAGTCCTGTATGGGTATAAGTCTGAAATATTGAAAATCGGAGATATCCCGATGCCCCCCGGCAATTCAAGCTCATATGCATTCTCCCCAAACTTCTTCAGGACTCTGCAAGGTCCAATTTTCTTCATCTTGACCTTGTTATACGTCCCCCTTGGGAACCTTTCCTTCCTCAGGTGCGCTAGAACCATGTCTCCAAATTCAAACTGAAGTTGTCTTTTCCTCTGATCGGCTCTGCGCTTATACTCCTGGTTCACCTTCATCAGTCTTTGGTTCACCTGCGTGTGAAGTTCCTGCATTGCTTCAGCGAATTCCTCATCCCTCGCGCTGCTCGTTTCAGCCTGTTCTGACTCCCTGAGCTCAGATACTCCTCGCGGCTATGTCCCATACAAAATTTGAAATGGGCTCTTACCTGTACTCCGATTCATAGAATCGTTGTACGCAAACTCTGCATGTGGTAGGATCTGATCCCAACTTCTGTGATGCTCGGTCACTAGACTTCTCAACAGATGCCCCAAGATTTTGTTGACTACTTCGGTCTGCCCATCTGTATGCGGATGGTAAGCAGAACTGAATTCCAGGTCAGTCCCTAGCTTCTTCCATAGCGTCCTCCAAAAATGACCTATGAATTTGGTATCCCGATCCGAGACTATGCTTCTCGACAATCCATGCAATCAGACAATCTCTTTGAAAAACAAGTTCGCAATGTGGGTTGCATCGATGGTCTTTTGACACGGTATAAAATGTGCCATCTTTGAAAACCGTTCCACCACCACAAATATGGAATCAACTCCTCGCTGTGTTCTTGGCAAACCCAACACAAAATCCATGCTAATGGCTTCCCATGGCCTCTCGGGTATGGTCAATGGCTGATAGAATCATGTATTCTTCTTTCGGCCCTTTGCATGTTGACATATCCTGCATCTGTCAACAAATATTTTTACATCAGCACGCATGCCAGGCAAATAATAAGATTCGCTCAACGTGAAGGTCTTATCGTGTCCAAAATGACCTGCTAAACCTCCACTGTGCTTCTCCTTCACCAAATTCTCTCTCATAGAGCAATCTGGAATGCACAATTGATTTCCTTTGAACAACAATCCATCCTGGATCAGGTAGTCAATCCACGGACTCCTATCCCTGAGAACTGGGTTCTCGGCTGCCTCGTATGCCTCGCAAAAGTCTGCGTCACCTGCATACATATCTTTCAGATTCTCAAAACCCAAAGTCTTGACCCTGAATTCCTGCAGCAATAAACACTTTCTGCTCAAAGCATCAGCCACCTTGTTCACAGTCCCCGAAATGTGCTTTATCACAAACGTGAAATTCTGCATGTACTCTACCCACTTCGCATGCTTCTGGTTCAGCTTCTCTTGCTGACTCACGAACTGCAGTGCATGGTTGTCACTGTACATCACAAATTCTTTGGGTATCAAGTAATGCCTCCACTTTTTCAGTGCCTGTATGATGGCATAGAATTCCTTATCGTACGTGGAGTATTTCAGCTTCGCATCATCCAGCTTCTCACTGTAGTACGCCACAGGCCTGTCATCCTGACTTAAAACCCCTCCAACAGAATACCCACTGGCATCACACTTCACTTGGAAGGTTTTCTGAAAATCTGGAAACACTAACACTGGTTGCTCGGTTATCTTTCGCTTCAACAGATTGAAGCTCCTTTCAGCCTCGGCTCTCCAATGGAAAACCTTATGCTGCTTCTTCACAGTGTCCATCATTGCGGCACTAATTCCACTAAAATTCCGAATGAATTTCTTGTAGAAGCTTGCCAAACCGTGAAAGATCCTTACCTCAAAAACATTCTCGGCGATGGCCAATTCCTGATCACTTCAACCTTCTCAGGATCCATCTTCAATTCATTTTCCGAGATTACAAAACCCAAATAAATGAGTTCTGTCTGCATGAAGGAACACTTCTTCAAATTTATCAGCAGCTTCTCCTGTTGTAGCCTTCTCATCACAATGGCCAAATGCCTCAAGTGTTCATCCTTTGTCTTGCTGAAAATCAATATGTCGTCCAGGTATACCACCACAAATTTGCCAATGAATTCCCGCAGGACTTCATTCATCAGCCTCATAAATGTGCTTGGTGCATTTGTTAAACCAAACGGCATGACCAGCCATTCGTACAAACCCTCGTTTGTTTTGAATGCTGTCTTCCATTCATCTCCCTCTCTCATTCAGATCTGATGATATCCGCTCTTGAGATCTATTTTGGAAAAGTAATTTTCCCCACTCAGGCAATCCATCAAATCATCCATTCTCGGCAGTGGAAACCTGTATCTGATGGTAATTTTATTAATCGCCTTGGAGTCTGTACACATCCTCCAGCCTCCATCCTTCTTCGGACTCAGTATCGTTGGAACGACACACGGACTAAGACTTTCTCTCACCAGTCCTTTATCCTGCAGATCCTGTACCTGCCTTTTGACTTCCTCATTCTCCTGAGGTGTCAACCTGTACGCTGCCTTATTCGGTAGACTTGCTCCGGGTATGAGGTCAATGTGGTGACTCACACTCCTCATTGGTGGCAACGAATGAGGTAGTTCGTCCACAATGATATCAGCGAACTCTCCAAGCAGTTCCTGAATCTCTTCCGGCAAGTCGTCCACTCTTGTTCTTGTCAGGACAATTCTCGGCTTCCTGACAACAAAGAACTGTGGATCTTCATCCTTCTCCAGCTCTGTGAGAAGTTCCTTCCCACTCATGAGAAGTATGGTACTTCTCACTTCCGGTTTCGATTCCTTATCCTTTACCGGATGTAAGGTATGCGATTTCCCATCCTTATCCAAGGTGTATGTGTTCATTCTCCCATCATGAACAACATGTCGGTCATACTGCCAAGGTATACCCAATAAAACATGACAGACATCCATGGGAATGACATCACACAGGATTTCATCCTTATATTCACCCATTTTAAAATTGACCAAGCATTTCTTTGTAACACATACCTGGTGTCCTTTTTGTAGCCATGTCACCTTGTATGGACTCGGGTGTTTGTTTGTTTTTAGCTCCAGCTTCTCCACCATCTCGGTCGAAACGAGATTATCGGTTCTTTCGCTGTCCACGATGACCTTGCATTTCCAGCCCTTGGTTTTGCAAGTCGTTCAGAACAGTCTGCATCTTTGCGCTGAGCTATCCACCTCTCTCTCAGGTTTCAAGAGAGCCTTGTGCACTGTGAGTGACTCCCCACTTCCAGTGTTTTCATCCTCAATGCCTCGCCTCTGCGCTTCAGCGACGTGAGCTTTTCCTCTGTCCATCTTCCTCTCTGGACAGTCAATGTATTTTTGTCTGTCTTTACCACATGTAAAACATGTGATAACTCCTCGACGGCCTCTACCTCGACCTCGGGTATGAGGAAATATGTTCACGTCAGCATATCCTCCTTGTTGATCATCTTGCTGCCTCCTCGGCTCAGAAGTTTGTTGCTTCTGCTGTGAGGTTCCACCTCTCTCATTTTTCCCCTGAGGCCTCTTCCAATCCTCCTTAGGTTTCTGAGTTTTCTCTTGGGAAACTGTCTTGCCTCTGGGCTGGCTTCTGCCCCACCCTTGCTGTCCCTGCTTACGGCTTAGCTTCTCTTCGGCCTTCAGAGCCATATGGTATGCATCCTCAACTGTGCGGATGGTCAGCATGCTCAATTCATCCTGAATATCATACCTGAGACCATTTAGGTATCTCGCCACCTTCTCGTCATCACTCTCCCGATGACCTGCTCTGATGTTGAGCCTGTAGAATTCCTTGGTGTATTCTCTCACCGTCATCAACTTTTGTCTCAGGTTCTGAATGCGCCTGAACAGGGTGATCTGATAGTCTCTCGGAATGAACTTTTCCTTCATCTTGGTGATCATTCGATCCCAGCTCTTGATCTTTTGTTTTCCTTTGGAACGCCTATCCGCCTGCAGCTCGTACCACCATAAGGATGCATGTCCCTTTAGCTTGGTAAAAGCATGCCTTATTTTCTTGTCTTCTTTGATATCTTCGTAATCGAAGTATGTATCCAATGCTCGGATCCAATCCAACAATTCTTCTACATCTAGACTTCCCTCATAGACAGGAATGTCCATCTTCGTCTTCGAGCTCATCCTCAAAATGGCTCTAATCAGCCTTTCGGTTGATGCATCCTCTGCCATGACTTCTTCTTCAGCATGTCCAGCTTCCTCTTCAATCTCAGGATCACTGAACTCTGCTGCACCAACACCACGTCTCTGGGTGGTCTCCATTTCTTCAAGTCTGGCTCGGAGATCTCTCATCTCTCGCTCTATTTCATCATTTCCTGCTGGCCTACCCCTTCTTCGGGCATCCCTGTCCTCACGATTAGGATATTTCCTCTCTCTTCTGGGCGACATGGTGTAATCTTCTTCTCCCTGCTACCTGAACAAAGAGAGCTCCACTTCCCGCTCTAATACCACTCTTGACGCAAGTCGTGAGTATCAGAGTGCTTTCCTTTCCTCTTTCACTCCTCCTGCCTGAAATATATAGACAAGATCTTCGGCTCTGATACCACTCTTGACGCAACCCCACTCTCACAGCAGCCGGTTGCTCCACCAGGACCTTCTCTTTCGACCCGAAGAGTCAACAACCCTTCCAACTCTCTCGGGAGTTCTTTACCCACAGTACACTTCTCGGCGATCTCCCTTTCCACAGTCGGGAAATCGGGCTTCGCAGATTCGCGAACCTTGGGTGCACTTCCCGTGCAATATGAAACTCTGACTCCCGATCCCCGATGTCAACGGTAAACACTCCTGTGTATCGGGAAATCGGCAGATGAAAAGGGGTGATTTACTCCCCTCTCAGTACCCCGAACGCCGATGTATGATGTCACGTGTTGTCCTCCTCTCTGTCTCTGTGGGACCCATCATAACTTGGGGCTTCACTGCTTCTCCGTTCTCCCTTCAACTTTGAAAATGCCGAAGTACCTATTCCCGACTCCTCGGGATCTCGTGCCACCTGTCCCTCCGATGATCGACGGCTCCGATTAAATCGGGGAATCGCAACTCGCAAGTTCGACGTGCATGCAACTCTTGCACTCGCCAACCCCGATATACCGATATGCAATGACAAATGGACTCCTCCGTGCGCCTGCGAGTTAACTCCCTCATAGCTCCTCCGTGATCTGACGGTCTGAAGGGTTTAAAATATTTACTCGACAGCTTCAAGTCGTCGATTCTCTTCCCCTTGAATATTTCTCCACTTTACCACCTTCACCTGTGTAAGCAAAGGAAAGGAACTAACCCTCCTGAGCTTTTACGGCTTCTGGGTTCCTTCTGGAAACTCCCTGCATGCACTCCTTGCAGCTTTACTTCAAACACACTAAGTTTTTAAACCTCCTCGACCTTGCGCACTCTTGCAGCAACAGTCTATCAATGCCTTAGCTCGGAATCACAATTTTGAGACCTCGTCCAGCCTGCACAACCCTGGCATGGCTTTAACAACCAAATTCACTCTGGGCAACGAGAACAAGAGTTTACTACTTAGCCTCCTCAATGCACTCTATGCGGAGGAATTCAACTGCACTCTATGCAGGAATCTCCTGGCTCAAACAGAGAAACAATTGAAACTCATTTCTCATTCTCTTAGGTTTCGAACTTGATATGCAATCACATACGCAGCATATAGAAGATAAGCATAAAGAGAAGCAAGTATGCAACAACATAACATCAACAACACGCACAATTCAAACACAGCCATGGAATTGAATCAAGGGCTTCCTTCTATTAATTCAATCTGTACATGGGTGTTCTTCACAAGCTCTCTGCTTGCTCTTTTTTCTCTTGCTCCTCTATCCTAATGCTGAATAATAAATTTTATTATACAAGGAGGGTGCCTATATTCGTTTTCCCTCCTGGAAATGGAACTGTCTAATCTACAGCTAACCCTATCTACTAGCATTTAAAACTGTTAAATGCCTTCTTATCTACATTACATTACAAGTGCGCTTCATATGAATGCATTCATTCAAATGACGGTGCAACAGTCTTGTCAAAGTAATTCAAAAAGGTATGCGCTAGTGCTGTCCAGCTATTCTTCTCTTTCCTCCACACTGGCTCGCGTCATGACGTCGTATATGCTTCTGCATCAATCAATCAACAAGAGTTATGAAATTCACCTCTAACATTAGAAAATTTAAATATCACAGTAATATCAGAAAAACAATAACAAAATTTACAAAATTTAGTTGTTGTAGTCATAAGTTGTTACTGTATTTAACATTTACCAGGTGAGGCACTATGGGTACCTTTCCGTGATCACCCTGGAGAGATGTAATAGGTGAAACTCATACACGTTCACCCTAGACAGAAGTTGACACAACAAATCAATGAACAAAAGTTACGAAATTCACCTGTAACATTTAAAAAATGAAATATTGGAGTAATATCAGAAAACAAATAATGAAATTTCAGAAATTTAGTTGTTGTAGTCATAAGTTGTTACTGTATTTAAAATTTAACTGGTGAGGCATTGTGGGTTCCTTTCCACGGTCATCCTTAAGAGATGTATCAAGTGAAACTTGGACACATTGACCCTGGACAAATGTTGACACAATAAATCAATCAACAAAAGTTATGAAATTCACATGTAACATTTAAAAACTGAAATATTGGAGTAATATCAGAAAAAAAAATAATGAAATTTCAGAAGTATTTATTGCAATCATTTGTTCCTCTATCAAGGCATGGGATTGCAATTTCCTCCTAGAAGGATAATTCAAGATGTAACATTACAGGAAGTTCCTGAAGGTGTATAATTGGGGAAAAGTTATGAATATAGTGAATGTGGGAATGGTTTTTTAATTCCTTAAAATTGGATTTTTATTCAAGCACACAAAGCCATGAATTTTATAAATTCACAGTTACAGAGTTCGACTTGTGTAAGGTTGGGGAGCACTTGAAATTGGGAGAAAATCCATAGTTTTGGGTGAAATCGAGAGGTTAATTGTTCAAACAACGTCGAATTGGGTTGGTACAAGGATTGAATCCGATGAAGGGTTATGTTTTTAGTGAGAAGGAACAAAAAATTGTGAGCGGTCACTTGCTTATTTATCTCTAGAATTCCAAAAATTGATGCAGAGTATGAGGGATATCAGAGTTATAGCGAGTTGTAGCAAAGTAATAGTGAGTAACAACAAGTGGAGTAACCGCACAAAATTCGAAGGATAAAGTACAGTTATAGCATAGTGTTGCAACAAAGTTACAACATAGTTATAGTGAGTTACAACAGAGTTATAGAAAGTGTTTCACCAGAGTTATAGTGAGTTGCAGCAGAGTAATAGTGAGTAACAACAAGTGGAATAACAACACAAAATTTGAAGGAGAAAGTACAGTTCTAGCATAGTGTTGTAGCAGAGTTACAACATAATTACAGTGAGTTGCAGAAGAGTTATAGCGAGTTGCATCAGAGTAATAGTGAGTAACAACAAGTGGAGTAATAGCACAAAATTCTAAGCAGAAAGTATAGTTACAACATAGTGTTGCAATAGAGTTACAACATAGTTATAGTGAGTTGCAACAGAGTTACAGAAAGTGTTGCAACAAAGTTATAGCGATTTTCAATAGAGTAATAGTGAGTAACAACAAGTGGAGTAACAACACAAAATTCGAAGGAGAAAGTACATATACAGTATAGTGTTGCAGCAGAGTTACAACATAGTTATATTGAGTTGCAGCAAAGTTACAAAAACTATTGCAGCAGAGTTATAGCGAGTTGCAACAAAGTAATAGTGAGTAACAAAAAGTGGAGTAACAACACAAAATTTGAAGGAGAAAGTACAGAAAGTATTGGGATGTACTGAGTTCTCATGAAGCAATATTCTGATCGAATAGCTCTGACATAGGTATTGGTTAAAACCTTGGGCTAATGAGAGGTTGAATTGGAAAATTATCAGTAGAGTTGAATTACATGGGAGATCAATTCATGTGCTCTATAATCATAATTATCCTGGTCACATTCCTATTTAGTCAATTGTTAATCCTACAAAATCCATGGAGACCCTCTGGAGAAAAATAAAAAATATGTATGATATTGTGTGCGTGTGTGTGTGAATTTTTGAAGAAAATATGATGTGGACCTCTATTGGTGACTTGGGCCTTCGTTGTTGTCATGCACTAGTAGGGTGATGTGGACCTGTAGTGTTGTCATGGATTTCTAGGGTGATGTGGAGGCATTCGGGTGATACCAGGTGGAGTCAAGGTGCATAGGTGGAATCCATGAGGTAGCATCCACTTTGGTGGGAAAACCAAGAGGCAAAGGTAGTTTATGAAGGTTATGGAACAAGATTGCAAATCCCCCATAATCTTTTTCAAGGTGATGTGTGTCCCTTGAGAAGTAATTAGTTTACAAAGCTATGAAGCATTTTAAATTTGCGACATGTTATGCTCCCATAATTGATGTCAGTCATTGATATAAGATCAAGCATGGGGAACATGTGCACCAACAAAGTGTTGTTAGATATGGGACCCCTGCCCATCACATCAACCTATGACAATGTGATAGGTGGAGGATTCGAGGAGAAATAGGGACTCCCTTTCTTATTGATTAATGGAAATGTTCCAAGTGGAAAAAAAGGATGAAAAGGTATTGGTGCACCTCATTAATCAATAAAATGAAGTGAAGAGAGATAAAGGGGGCCACGATAACCTAACATGGCATGCAAAGAGGTAAGGTAATATGAATTGGAAACATGCCAAAATCCATTATTCCAAGAGTATTTTTGGGGATTTTTTGGATATTTGATGGATAAAAAGGGACCTAATATCACCAAACTAGAAAAATTATACTAGTCAACATTTTGTTTCCTCGATAATTCATATGACTTTGTTGTATTGAATACTTTCTAGTTTTTCTCCATTTGAGAGAGTCATTTCAGATAAAAAAATTCCAAGTCTCAAGAAAGTGCAAAAAAGGGCAATGTTGAAAATTATCGATTGATGTAGAAATTGACAAGAACATATTATAAGAAGGTGATGGAGGTTGGTATAGAATAACAAATTTTCTAATGAAAAAACAAATGGAATCATTGATCTTGAGATGGGAGAAAGAGGTCAAACCATTTGCTCTGGCCATGTGGCCTCCTCTGGTGCAAAACCGTGTGCCCTCCTCTACAAATCATGTGCCCTAGCTCAAATCCATCCTCCAAATCTAAACCTACAAATCATGTGCCCTAGCTCAAATGGATCAAATCCATCCTCCAAATCCGTGGTGGTGGGTGCGTGGACTGTGGAGCAATAGTGTGGACTCCAAATCCACACTTGCGCGTGAGTGGTGGCCCTGAGTGCGTGGACTATGGAGTAATACGGTGGTGGATTGTGCATGGAGCAGGCCACGCGAGAGGGGAATACAACTTTGCATTTTGAAATCGGTGGTGGACTGTGTGTGGAGCAGGCCGCGGGAGGGGAATACAACTTTGCATTTTGAAATGAATTTGTTATGTTTTTAATTTTCATTAATTTATATAATATATATGTAATATATATAATATATAATATATATATTATATATTATATATATAATATATAATATATTATAAGTTACACCCCTTAGCTATCTCTTCTAAGATGAGATCTTGATGCTACCAGTGTCAAATATTACAATCAGAGGCTCCTTCTTAAGTTAGGTATCAACGGAGAATAACTTTTTGAGCTTGATATGACCATGATGCATCATTTCCATCAGAAAAATGTTATGTCGCACTATTAAGAACTGATATTTATTTTTATTCTTGATTTGATGCATTTTAATTTTGGTTCTTATATGGATGTAGCCTCTAATTTCCATCCTCAAAATGTCCTCTTTGCTTGTAGTAATTATGGAAGGGGACATTCTTTCTCCTAGAAATTCTCTGTCTATCTTTTGGTGAGAGTTTGTCTTTCTACTATGTGTCCCCATTGAGAGTATTATATTACATGTCATCTATTGACACAATTTTCATCCTCAGCTACATGATTGTACTTTACTGGTCTTCCTCTTGGATCATATCTAACAACGTATGACGAACATAACTACATCATTGGTATGATTAGGCGTAGTCATGCAGAGCTCCTCTTGGTTTCGAGAATAGTCATTCTCTACTAAACAAGGGAAACCACGTGAAGGTGGAAGTTCTAATTATGCCCCCACCTCACATCACTCTCAATTTCCCCATATTACCTAATCTGAAATTATAAAGAACATCTATCATATACTATATTATACAATATAAAAACATATAAAGATCATATAAAAAGATATAAAAACATACCTCTTCTTTCAACATGAATTAAATATCAGTCATCTTCCTCTTCATCCAGTTCAACATCTGTATCAGGATCTGGTTCATAATCGATATTGGTGAAAGGCTCATTCCTATCAACATCATCATCAACATCATTTTCGCTACTATAGTTATCGATATCGTCAATGAGATTGTCGTCTCCTACATTTGGATGATCAACCTCTTCAAATTCTTCGTCTGACATTCATAATCATGATCTTCTTCCTTGTTATTATCTTCATCCCCAGCTACATGATTGTACTTTACTGGTCTTCCTCTTGGATCATATCTAACAATGTATGACCAACCTGCTTTACCATGTACCTCTGAGTAGAATACTTGCTCACATTGACTTGGAAGAACATAAGGCTCTGTAACTGGTTCAAATGCCCTTGTATTAACCATGGTAAATCCATTATCATGCTCAATAACAGTTCTTTCAGGATCACGTTCATGAATCCGTAGCCTATACCATTTAACCTCAAACAAAACAATTTTAAAGGAATTAAAATCACACTCAATTATATCCTCCAAAGGCCATAGTACCTATTCCTAGTTTCTTCCGGATTTCTGTCACTTCTAGAGGAAATTTTGGTGACCTTAAACACTACAGTTATCCCACAATCCGAGGTTTTCATCTTATCATCCAACATTTTGATACGAAATTTATGTCCATTACACCACATAGCCTTGTGATGTTTCAACTGCAACGTGGAAAACAAGTAAAAAATAAATTGCGAATTAATAATCCTCATATAGGACTTACTATATATATATATATATATATATATATATATATATATCAATAATTAAACAAACCAAATACATTGAAAAATTGGGAAAAAAATAGGAAAATGTGGGTAACAAATTTAACTTGCCTATTCATCTTTTAAACCAAAGGA
>ML802875.1:191361-216570 GCA_009831015.1 Picea engelmannii | reverse complement strand
TACTATATATATATATATATATATATATATATATATATATCAATAATTAAACAAACCAAATACATTGAAAAATTGGGAAAAAAATAGGAAAATGTGGGTAACAAATTTAACTTGCCTATTCATCTTTTAAACCAAAGGATAAATCAACTTCCCTTGATGTAAGATCAGAAAATTGATCTCAATGACGCTGTCCTGTTTTATTCATCTTACTCACCCCTTCCCAAGATAACCTACCGAAGTATTCTTCAGTTTATTCTATCCAATGCTCCATCCAATCAAGGTTGTTTGCAATGTATAAATGAAAAGCATCCCACTCTCGAGCAACTATATGATAGCATAAAAAATTAATGTCATTAATTAGTTATTGTTAATAAATGAATAATTTAATAGATGTGTAATATATAAAATCTACATCAACATGATCTAATAATTACCTTTCACAGTCCTCATTTTACCTTTTCCCAATAGGGCCTCCCCTTCAAATTTGTTGATGGAGTCGAGATGCCAAATGCGAGGCACATTCATATTTTCTACTAATATAGGTAGATATTGACTAATATACACCATGCATTGATATACCATATATCCCTCAACCATAGAACCCTCCGGACATGCTATTTGTCTAACAAAAGCCTTCAGTGACTTCAACTGCCTCTCCACCATCCACATTGACCTTGTGTGTACTGGTCCACATAATTCAATCTCCTCAACTTGGTGTATGAGGTAGTGTTCTTGTGCATTGAAAAATGCTGGAGGTAGATACTGTTGCATTTGACACATTAGTCGGGGAATTTCTCTCTTCCAATACCTTATATCTTCTTTATGGATTTATTTTGATGATAGCCACCTACAAATGTCAATGCAATAAAAAAATATCAAGACATACATAATTTTGTAGATAAAAGATAATATGTCAAATAGAAGTTCCAATAAAAATCACATTAGAAGTACAGTTCCTTATAAAACAACACTTACCTCATGTATTTTCCAAGTACATAAATAATTTGTTTTATGTTGTTGTCAAAGTCACCTGGGAGAGATAAAGGTAGAACATACTGTAACAAAAAACAAATAATTATTATTTGTTTCCAAAAAATGAGTACCAATAATAAAATATATTATAACCTACTAATTACCTTAATGAATGTATGCCAGTCATGTGTTTTAACCTTGCCAAAATCACCTTTTTAAGTGAAGATATTTTGTATGTTCAATGAAAACCCCATCAGAAACTTAATTTTTTGAATGACCTCTTTTACAATATTGCTCTATTGCTCCATCAATAACAAAGGAAGACTAGTATTTTGTTCACAATCATCGCCATTAGAATTAATAATAACACTTTGCAAGGTGTGATTAGCTTCTCATATGTCACAACAAATCTTTCCAATTCTCTCTTTGTCAGTCCTTCCATCTAATATTCTCCATAACAATTCTGTTATGTTCTTCCCGATATGCATTGTATCGAACAAATGAACTATTTGTAGGTGCTCGTAGTATGGCAATCTACTGAATTGCATTGGGTAACTTTTCATTCCTCGTGGAAGCCCATTCGTGCCTTAACGACATTCATGAAACATCAACAAACTGAAATTAACAGTAATTAATGGGACAAAATGAAATTAATACTAATCAAATTAACCAAAGATTTATATAATAGGTCATACATAAATAATTTGCGTACCCTGATGATTTCTAATATATTCCAACTTCCATAGGTGAGGTGTCATTCTTTGTGGTTTTTTTTCATTTTCTTCTTTACCATTGAAATTTTCTTTGTCTATAGTTCGATAACTATGGTTCTTAGGCAGAAAGTGCCTACACTCATCAAACACTTCCTTTGCTAAACTCCTTGAACGACGAGATTTTATCCTAGGACCACAAACTGGGCATGCAAATTTACCCTTTGTTTGAAGACCTACAAGATATATGAATAAATGTAGAGTCAAATTAGAGTTACAATTAAAAATAATGCATGATTTTTTCAAAAGAGATATATAGTATTAAATCACAAAAATAAAGTAACAATATACCACAAAAATGTGTTAACCTGGGAGCATCATGATTTGTCCATGATAGTATTTAATGGAATTGAAATCATCTTTGCCATATTGGTCTAGAGATGTCATACATAGTGACACCAACCCATAACTTCAACAACTCATTGATGAGAGGCTCAATATATACATTCATATCTTTAACCTGGTGCCTACCTGATTGGTTCAACCTAATGCATGATTAATTATACTTATCTAGATGTCGTGATATATAAAAGAAATAATTACCATGAACGAAACAAAGAAATGAAATATTTTGTCATGCTTTAAAGCAAATAAAAGATAATTAAATACTTGGAACAATCATTGCCAACATTGTGTACTCTCTCTTGATCGACATCCCAGGAGGAAGGTTATTTTTTATAACAAAAACAGGTCACACTGAGTATGTAGAACGAATCTCTCCAAATGGATTGACACCATCAAATACCAACGAAAGTCTAACATTACGAGGTTCTTCTTTAAAAATTGGCCACTTTTCTTCGATGTAGTTCAATGCAGAACCATCTGCAGGCATTCGAAGAACATCATCTCGACTTCTATTATTTGCATGAAAATCCATAAACTATGCTATACTTTGGCACCTGAACAACCGTTGAAAACATGGAATTATCGAAATATAACGAAGAACTTTGTGAGACACCTTCTTTGAAGCTTTATCAGTTTGATATCTAGTTATTTGACATTGTGGGCATTCATTTTATAATTCATATTGTCCATAATATATGATCATTAGGACATGCATCAATAGCCTGATAGTCCATTCCAATATCTTTCATAATCACAGATATTTCTCGATATGTGCATGGAAAAATATTTGACGTCGATAATAGAACATCACCTGACAATCTACAAAATTCTAAACAATAAGTCAATGTAAACAATATTGATCATCAATATATCATCCAATCTACTAATTTACAAATTAGAAAATAATGGAAATATAGGAATAAATTGAACCTTTTAAATATTTGTGAACATGAAAGCATAAATAATTAACAAATTAAATACCTTAGTATCTGTGTGAGACATGTGTTTGATAAACCATTCAAAACCTTCAGGTTCACCAACAACAATATAGCAAATCAAAGATTTATTGTTGAGCCTTCATAAAGAGGTTGACGTGACTTCTCGAGTAGAGGATCAACATCATGACTATCATCTTGGTTGTCCTCATCCATTGGAGCAAACGTGTCTTGGATCAATCTTTTTATCTCATCTTCCTGATTTGAATCACTAATGCTATCTCCATCCATATCATCATTAATAACTTGATCAACAGCTTCAATATTCTGATCTCGAAGTTCAACTCCATGTAAAGTAGTTTTTCTTCTAGTACTTGACAAATAACTCTCTGGAGGTCGACACTTTGGGAGCATGGTCTATATATTTAAAAAAAAACATAGAAAAGTTAATGTGTATATAAAATATAAAAATCACGATAAAAAATATTACTAAAATTCATGACATACTAATTATTACAAAGAATACATTAAATATTGAATCCTCTTACCAAGGGATGATATTCATAACCCCCTTCGGCATGCCCCTTCTCCCTACAATTTTTTTGGGATGTTGTTATTAAAAGTCTTCTATTTTACAAGCCTCTCCAATCATAGCAAGGGAAATAACATTTTCCATCGCCCCTCACCTCTAATGTCGCTCTTAACCGAGCAAGCTTCCTGTCATTTTCAATCATTGTGACAAATCCTTGTCCTAACAAGTAATTGTCTTACCTACACCATACCAAACATTAAGTTGTCAATTTTTTATATTTTGGCTACTCTTTTCAATTATGATATGTTTATTTACAGTGACCTACATCTTTATAATAAGGTCAACATATTTATAATAAGGTGATTATATGTGTAGAGGATCAACATCATGATGACATAGATAACATCTTTATAATAAGGTCATATGTGTACAAATGTTTTCTTTATATAATAATGACATATACACCTAACATAAGTTTAGGGTTAGTGTTTATGTATCTTATTAGTCCCTGCTAAAGCAGGGAATATAACAATCAATTACTTTCATTTCACCAATTAGGGTTGAGTTTCAAGAGCAATTCCATATCTTTATCAATGAAAAGAGGGAGAGATTATAGTTACAATTGAAGGGAAAAGGGTATGTGGATTCCATAAACCTAGAATATTATGGAATCCACATACCCTTTTCCATAGAATATACTAACTATATCCAAAAACCAAAGACATGAAATATGGTATAACTACACATATTATATAAATATATTATCAAGGAAAAAATAAGCTAAATGCAATTTGGACATTTGAAAAAAAAATTACAAGTTAAATGAGTACATCAAAAAAAAAATAACATACTAACCTTGCAAGTTCAAAATCCGAGCTATGTAGATCGAGAATTGGATTTGTTCAACCGGTGGGTGACGGAAAAAATAAACAGCTCAAACAAAAGCCAAGAATAGTGTTGCAACTATAGCAATTGTGTCGCAAAGTCTCTTAAAGTCACGTATATATAGATAAAATATTCAACTAGCCGTTAACACCAACCAATGAGATAGACAAAAATTTTGTCGCTATTGCCATGAAAGTTTGTCGCTATAATGACAAAAATCCCGACTAGGTTAAATTAAGATTTTTGTCGATATTGCGACGAATTTTTGTGGCAGTAGCAATGAAAATCCTGCCCTATTTAAAAAAAATATGAAACTAGTGGAGGCGTCGAAAATTTTCGTGGAATAATCCGCTCATATGTAGTAGTGTTCCAATATTTATCTAAGAATTCCTTGACATTTCCTTGTTCATACAGGTATTTATCCTTCCTGATGGTCTCTATCAAATATATGGGATCATCATATTGAATCTTCTCTTTAAAAAATGATGGTAGTCCACTCAAAAATATTTGTATCTTAACCTTCTCATCTTTGATAAACCCCACATACTTCAACAATCCCAAGAACTTTTTTTCATATTATTCCATGGTCATGCTTCCCAACCTAAGTTCAAATAAATCTTGCATTTTCTTGTCACATAAGTTCTCTGAAAGGTACTCCTTTTGGAAATATATCTTGAATTGATTCCAAGTGATCTTGTTGTCCTTAATTTGTTCAACTTTCTTTAGTTGATCCCACCACATAACAACTTTTGCATTAAAAGGGTATGTGGAAATTCTATCTTCTATGTTAGATGAGTAGTTGTGCAACTAAAAAATACTTCGTGATTCTGAGAAATCATGCTTCAACATCATCTTCCCTTTCTCTTTCACTATCAAAGGATGGTGATTTAAGATTCCTCATCTCTCCTTGCAAACTATCAAATTCATGCCTTCTTCTTTTGTGCCTAATAGGAGACACTACTGGACTTCCTATGGAGTCTGCAGATGCATAAAATTCTCTTGATGAATAATTATGTGAGTTATGTCTATGAATTCTTCTAGCACTTCTTGAATGACCATATCCTCTGTAGTTATTTATTCTTTCATGATGTATTCCTTCTTCCTCCTATCTTGAGTTTGATCCATTATTTTCCTTACTATGAGATTGATTTAGGTTTTGCATCACTTGAGAATTTATTTGATATTGTTCTCTCATCATCTTCTCACATTCTACTTTGTAACTCTACACTTCTATTCTCAATCTTCTCATCATCTCTATTAATGTTTCTTGTTCCCCTCTCCTCATGTGCCCATTTCATTATGTCTAAATATTACCAACACTAATATTTTAACATTTGGCTTCTTTCTCATGACTGAAGGCTCCCTCTCCTTCCTCCATGTCCAAAATTTTCATTATTATATTCAATTGATATATTTATATTCCTTAATTATGCAAAATTTGCAAGAAACCATTTTTATTAAAATTTTGAATATTATAGAAAATTTTCAATCAATGCTCCAAGTCCTTTTTCTACTTAATTAATAAAGAATTATATCATAGTTCTCCCAATTAAATTAATTCTATGTTATTCTTATCTAAACCAGTTTTCCAAAGACTATTATCTTGTTCAATCTCGAGTCTTGAGAAGAAAGTTATTTATGGAAAAGACAACGAAGGAAGATCCATTAGCACATGCAACTAGCTTCAATGCTCAACAACTGTCTAATCATTCCTTCAGATTTAATATTGACCATGAGTCTAATTTTCTTCATATTAGATTACGTTCGTCAATATAATTACTGTCCACCTCAATAATTAACACATCCCCTAGGCATGGAAGTCATCTGATCTGGACCTCAGATTAATCTCGACCATTGATCCCATTTTAACATAGCTTGAACTTTTATCTCACAACCACCATTGGATCATATCTTTGATTAACCTCAGTCGTATACCTATTATATATATGGTTTCATCGCGGTTCTAAGGAATATCCTCTCATACCTCTGTGGCCTCTAGTATGCACCATCGTATTCCACCACAATCACTTTTCACCCATACTTTGAAACTTTTCTAAGTATTTCAACGTGGGTCTTTGAGACATCATGAGTCATCATATCTCTCACCCTTTGATTTGCTCGATCTATGACAAGTGGTGAAATCTTATGTTGTTCAATCGATTCTTAATACTTAGTATATTTTTCAGTATTCCACCATGGATTCACAGGACATCCCTATTCTTCTCTCATCCAAGACCTGGTGCATCAGACTCATTCTCCATACTTAGCCATTTCTCAAGACATCTGTGTCCAACCAAGTCTTATTACATAGTCATTTTTCAATATCAAATTGTAGGCTGTGAGTTTATGGTATTTTCCCGATTCTTGTGACCTCCTCCATTTGAATGATTCTCCATACTTAGTCATTTATTTGTTTTTCACTATGCTCTATGGGACATCTTCATCATATCGATGCTTAGGCATAGACTGATGACTAAAGGGATAAGTGAAAAAAGATAAAACCACAATCTTTTCATAATAATCAATAAAAGCCACACAGAGAAGTCATTGAAATCAAAATTTGGGTTCCCCAAGGGAAATCAATTCAAAAAAAAAATAAGGAAGGGGATTTATTAAAATTTTTGTATGGTTGGATACACTAAGAAAAATGTATTAGAAAATTTCTTTAAGATTCCTTAAAATTTCTCTATGGTTGGATCCACTAAGGCCACATATAATGAAATGCATTAGAATCCCCAAAACAAAGAGTTTAATATTCATAACCTCACACACCCTCTAATAACATAAGAAATCTTTAGTAAGTGGTGCACAATAACTTGTTATGCCTTTAATCTTGGCACACAAGAAATCTTTCTTTACTAAGTGGTGCACTCTTTTCTGATCACAGATTGGATAATGTTATATTATATAACAGATGAACTATGCAAATGTTATATTATATAGTTGGATCACTTGATATATTTAAGGACAAATTGTTGGATAGTTGTGGATATGGTTGAACTAAATACACAATTGTGAAATACTTTATGGTCACCTAAATTTACATAAAGGGACCTAATTGTGTACTATAAACTAAGAGATTTCTACATTGAGTGGATAACTACCCAAAAATAAAACAATAGCATGTGCATATTCTTTGAACATGGTTCAATCCACTAATACCACATATATGTTCCTTATAACATTTCTTTATGAATCATTAAAGGTTCCCTATGGTTGGATCCACTAAAAAAATGTATAAGAACATTTATTTACGATCCCTTAAAAATTCCCTATGGTTGGATCCACTAAAAAAATGTATAAGAACATTTCTTTACGATCCCTTAAAAATTCCCTATGGTTGGATCCCCAAATATCACATATAATGCAATTCATCAGAATCCCCAAAACAAAGAGTTTATATTCATAACCTCACACACCCACTAATAACATAGGAAATCTTTAGTAAGTGGTGCACAACAACTTATTATCCATTTAATCTTGGCACATAATAAATCTTGGTTTACTAAGTGGTGCACTCTTATCTGATCACAGATTGGATAATGTTATATTATAAAACATATGAATAGTGAAAATGTTATATTATATAGTTGGATCACTTGAGAGATTTAAGGACAAGTTGTTGGATAGTTGTGGATATGGTTGAACTAAATACATAACTGTGAAATACTTTATGGTCACCTAAAGTTACATAAAGGGACCTAATTGTACTATAAACTAAGGGATTTCTACATTGAGTAGATAACTACCCAAAATTAACTCAATAGCATGTGCATATTCTTTGAACATGGTTCAATCCACTAAGACAACATATATATTCCTTATAACATTTCTTTAAGATCCCTTAAAAATTCCCTATGGTTGGATCCACAAAGACCACATATAATGCAATGCATTAGAATCCCCAAAACAAAGAGTTTATATTCATAACCTCACACACCCACTAACAACATGAGAAATCTTTAGTAAGTGGTGCACAACAACTTGTTATGCCCTTAATATTGTCACATAAGAAATCTTGCTTTACTAAGTCATGCACTATTGTCCGATCACAGATTGGATAATGTTATATTATAAAACATATGAACTGTGCAAATTTTATATTATATAGTTCGATCACTTGAGAGATTTAAGGACAAATTGTTGGATAGTTTTGGATATGGTTGAACTAAATACATAACTATGAAATACTTTATGGTCACCTAAAGTTACATAAAGGGGCCTAATTGTGTACTATAAACTAAGGGATTTCTACATTGAGTGGATAACTACCCAAAAATAACTCAATAGCATGTGCATATTCTTTGAAGATGGTTCAATCCACTAATACCACATATATATTCCTTATAACATTTCTTTATGAATCATTAAAAGTTCCCTATAGTTGGATCCACTAATAAAATGTATAAGAACATTTCTTTAAGATCACTTAAAAATTCCCTATGGTTGGATCCACAAAGATCACATATAATGCAATTCATTTGAATCCCAAAAACAAAGAGTTTATATTCATAACCTCACACACCCACTAATAACATGAGAAACATTTAGTAAGTGGTGCACAACAACTTCTTATGCCTTTAATCTTGGCACATAAGAAATCTTTCTTTACTAAGTGGTGCACTCTTTTTTTATCACAGATTAGATAATGTTATTTTATAAAACATATGAGCTATGAAAATGTTATATTATATAGTTGGATCACTTGAGATATTTAAGGACAAATTGTTGGATAGTTGTGGATATGGTTGAACTAAATACATAACTATGAAATACTTTATGGTCAGCTAAAGTTACATAGAGGGACCTAATTGTGTACTATGAACTAAGGCATTTCTTCTTTGAGTGGATAACTACCCAAAAATAACTCAATAGCATGTGCATATTCTTTGAGCATGTCTCAATCCACTAAGACCACATATATATTCCTTATAAAATTTCTTTATGAATGATTAAAGGTTCCCTATGGTTGGATCCACTAAAAAGATGTATAAGAACATTTATTTAGGATCCCTTAAAAATTCCCTATGGTTGGATCCACAAAGATCACATATAATGCAATGCATTAGAATCCCAAAAACAAAGAGTTTATATTCATAACCTCATGCACCGATTAATAACATAAGAAATCTTTAGTAAGTGGTGCACAACAACTTGTTATGCCTTTAATCTTGGCACATAACAAATCTTGCTTTACTAAGTGGTGCACTCTTATCTGATCATAGATTGGATAATGTTATATTATATAACATATGAACTGTGAAAATATTATATTATATAGTTGGATCACTTGAGAGATTTAATGACAAATTTTTGGATAGTTGTCGATATGGTTAACCTAAATACATAACTGTGAAATACTTTATGGTCACCTAAAGTTACATAAAAGGACCTAATTGTGTACTATAAACTAAGAGATTTATACATTGAGTGGATAACTACCCAAAATTAACTCAATAGCATGTGCATATTCTTTGAACATGGTTCAATCCACTAAGACAACATATATATTCCTTATAACATTTCTTTAAGAATCATTAAAAGTTCCCTATGGTTGGATCCACTAAAAAAATGTATTATAACATTTCTTTAAGATCCCTTAAAAATTCTGTATGGTTGGATCCACAAAGACCAAATATAATGCAATGCATTAGAATCCCCAAAACAAAGAGTTTATATTAATAACCTCACACAACCACTAATAATATGAGAAATCTTTAGTAAGTGGTGCACAACAACTTGTTTTTCCTTTATTCTTGGTACATAAGAAATCTTGCTTTACTAAGTGGTTCACTCTTGTCTGATCACAGATTGGATAATGTTATATTATATAGCATATGAACTATGAAAATGTTTTATGAGGGTTGTTCTTATTCCTAATATAAATTTCGATGAGGTGATGCAAATGTAATATTTGTGAGGCTTAGTTCAAGTTAGAAATATAGATAAAATATAGTCATATAAGGTGGAAATTCACGTTGATTGAGAGTAATCATTACAATAATTTCAAATGTAAGTGCATCATAACCTATTGTAAACATAGTAATGTGAGTTTTAATGGTATATATATTAAAAAGAAGATGATTTTGAGTGATTCTTAATTGTCACAAAATTTATGGTGGTAATGAAGCATATTTCTACAAATCGTAATGTGAGTTTTAATGACATATATATATTGAGGAAGATGCAATTGAGTGAGTCTTTTAATTGTCACAAAATCAATGGTTATAAAGGGTAATGTCTATATATATCCACACAACCCTGGCATTGTGGGAGGGTCATGCTATCCACACTCCCCTAGATGTCTGATGACTAATACTAGTTGTCTACTAGAGATGTTAGGTTGAAAGGTTTGAAGATTTCACATTTGGATGATCTATAGAGTTAGTTCAATATTTTCAAAACTCCAACATATTTCAACAAAGGAAGAGATGGGAGATGCGAGATGGAATTAAGGGTTTAAAGGGAGCCCGATGATTTATTTTATTTGTTTGTTTGCATTATTAGTTGTTAACATTTAAAAAAATACATTAGGAACATCACTTGTTACTATTGTTGAGTCTCCATTTTGCCATAAAATAATACCCTATCTTATCCTCTATCCAAGTCTTTTTGCCTCTAATATAAACCTATATTGAACTATTCCCTCCCAAAATACATGCCTCATAGCTATGTCATGTCTACAAGAGGTAATTGGTGATTTAAAGCATGTTTGTTTAACTTTCTTTAATTAATTCGATTAAAAGTGTTTTATTTTGTATAGTTCTAATAATTTGGTTTATGAGAAGTCTATCTAGCACTACCAGACACCATGTAATTCGATACCGAATACATTCTGGTACCTAAGGGAGTTTTGATCTGGTACCAAGATGTGCGTTATTCTGGTACTCCTTGCTCTATTCTGTTTCGGTACCAGACTTGCGACTGTGTGCAATCTGGTACTAAAACCTCTGTTTTAGGATGCGGCAGTTGGACCTGGATAATGGTGGAGATTTCAAGAAGAAAGTTGGATAGAAGCATCTGAGTTAGTTCCACAGTTGCAAGAGACTCCATCGCTCATGCACTTTGTCTCATGAGGATGGAGTCGACTCCTTAATATTCGATGTAAATTTTAATTCTGGAATTTCTAAAACTGTTTAATGTTTATCCATAGATATTGGTAGTATCGGCTTACCTTATATAAGGAATGTTGTGTAGAAAGGAATAGAGGATATACACGATAAGAATTCGGCAAGTATTTGTCATCATGATATATACTGTAAAAGACTGTTGATCCAATCTACCAGTTGATTAATACAAAAGGTATTTTATGTCAATTCTTGGATGTGAGTGAAAGTTTTATCCTAGTAACCCCTTAAGAGGTTCCTTGTTGGTTCAGCAAGGGCCACCGCCCCAACTAAGGTAAACCTCATTGTGTATGTTCTGTGTGTTTCTATTTGTAGTTTACAATAGTGTATATGTGTGATTTGTCTTTATTTTCATTCTCAAGATTGAGCATCAAATTCATTATTCTGGATTGGTGTGTAACAACAAGTGTTATATCAAATAGACATTTTATTCTCAAATGTTGAAAATAGCTATTTCTTAATTTGAAGTGTGGGACTGATGTTTGAATTTCATGATTGTAGTATCACAGGGAACCAACAAACTCTATCTTTTGTTTACATGTGCTGTAATAAAGTCTTTCAGTCATACTGAATTTTCCTGTGTTGATTTGATTGAGTTATATGAGATTGAAATTGGATTTTTCTTACAGAATGGTTGAAATTGATTGCTTTAATCATTACAGGAAACAAGATTCTTAATATTCATCTTTTCGATACAAGTGCTTAACATGAACAGACTTGTTTCTCTAGAACGATATTTCTTTGATTGACTGAGTTTCATTATCAGTTTTCTCCTTTAGGATCAAAGAATATTTTGAAGTATTTGGAGACCTTAGGAATAGAATTTTTATGTTATTAATTATTTCCTATATGCAACACACTTAGATAGGTTACCTTTTCTCGACACATATGGTGTAACGACTCTTTCGTTTATGAATCCTGGATTGACATTTAAATGAATGTGAGATATACAATGAACATATTTACGCACCAACATTTTGGCACCATTGCCAGGGAGTTGTAAACGATAATAGGTAGCATATTTGTTTTGGTTTGATGAAGTATTGGATTGGATTTGAGAATAATTTGAAGGTGGAGAGAAGATGGTAAGACGAGAGGTAATAACCTGTGCATCCACTTTGGTGGGTTTTCTCCAAAGTCAAGTTGTCCTCCTACCCTTAATTAGGAATTTATGTTTTCATTGATTTCATTTTTTTATGAGTAGGTACAGAGATAATAAAGATAGATTTATTGCTCCGAAAAACTCAAAAATACCAGAAAAGAAAACAACAAAGAAAACCCCCCTTATACTAATTCATCAAAAACACAGGCAGGAAAAATTCTCAGAGCAGAGAGCTCAAAGGAAACCACTGCAACAACAGAAAAAGGCACCAGATCCAAAGCCACTGTACAAACTACAAACAGATGGTAGAAAGAAAAAGAGACAGCACTGGCGACCCCACCTAGAAGAGAAACTGGAAAGGAAGAAGAGGCTGCATCTGATATTGGAAGACCACACAAAACTTTGGAACAACCAGAGATACCAGAGAACCCGGTGGTGGAACCATCACTCAGTGGAGAAAATTCACCACCTCCCTACAGAGTGTTTGAAAACATGGCAGAAGAAGAGGGAAACATAGTCAATGAAACAGAGACATTTGGATTCCCCATATTGGATATGGCTAAAGACGTTGCTATGAAGAACATTCCACTATATTCACTTCGTCATTTCAGAGGTATGTCAACAGAAGACCCTGGATCATTTTTATTTGAATTTGAAATATTATGTAAAAGATATAACTACACAGATAATGCTTAGAAATTAAAACTTTTCCCAGCCACACTAAAATATTCGTCACTACGGTGGTTCATGAGCTTAGGGGAACACACAATTTTGTCTTGGGATGGTATGAAAGAGACCTTCCTCCAGAAATACCAAGATTACTTCAGACCTAGGGATGCTAGGAATGATATATTCAAAATGCAGCAATCAGAAGAAGAAAGCTTAGAAGACTACTTAGAAAGATTCTTATACAATTACCAAGAGCCTAAGTAGTTTTCCTTAGATACAACTACAATTAGGACTATCTTTCTAAAGGGGGTAAGGGACGATTGCATTGAAGTGTTAAACCTTATGAGTTCTGGGGACATATACCAAAAACCATTTGCAGACATAGCAGAGTACTGTAAAATATACTCTCGCAGTCAAGGTAAAATAGTTAAAAGTATAAGGGACCTTACCAACTGAATTTCTAAACCCACATCTAGAGGTGTCACAAGAATTGAGCTAGGAAATCTATTAGAAAACTTTAAAACAAATATCCTACACACCATCAGTTCCCAACTAGATACCATGCAAATTAAAAGAAAACAAGAGGAAGAAAATGTTGTGTTAGCAATCTTCTATCATTAGTGTAGGAGGAAACACCCTAAAAAGGAATTCCCCCTCAATGTTATTGAACTCTGTGGAATTTTCACAGAGAACCATCCTACTAGTCAATTTCCTTCTCTCCCCAGACTTAAGGCCATGTTAAAGGGAGGAGGAGAACTTGAGACATCTTACCCCCTAGGAGATCATGGAGATAACAAAATCCTAGCATGTTTGATGACCCATTTACACAATACCCCCAACATTAATGGATACCTCCCATGTCTTATCCTCAGTGGTCAACACAAACCCAACCTTGGAAATAGGGGTGGAGAGGACTTGTATACGGAAATGTCCCCTTTCAACCAACAAATTTTTCCACCTATCCACAATATCCTTTGAATATTTCACAGTTGCTTCTAGGTTTTAACCCCCCTGCTCTTCTTCCACCTCCACAACCACAACAACGACTCACACTACCCATGAATCCAAACATGCAGCAACCAATGCAAGCTGCACCCATCCAAAACCCTCCTCGGCCTACTTCTATTCCTGCACAACCTATCCCTAACCCAAATATTAGACCAACACAACCTATACAAAACGTTGAAGTACAAACCTTTTGTTGTAGGGAAATCTCCCTACGGATAGGTAGATTGCTTCAAAGAGCTAGACCCTAAACTCTAAGACAGAAAGTGGTTAACGTGGACACTAACTTCCTTTCAAATCCATACAAACTAATACATGAGAAGGAAGGAGAATAGAAGTACCTCTTTATCGATGTTTGTCCCTGCACGCTCTGAGTTGAGCTCCAATCTGTCACTCCTCGATGAGTCCTGTAGACAAACAAAGTACGACCACTTCCTACTCTATTGATATTAGCTTGAAAATAGATCTATCTATCAATGATAAGTTCATGTAAGATCAGACACAAACTAGAAAGAAACAGGCCAAGCATGTCATATTCATGAGAATAACGACATCAGTACTTACAATCGTAGATGTGAATGCGACAACTTCGTCAAGTCCCTTTCGTCTAACCCTTGCTTGAAAGATCCACAACCTGGATGATAGCAACTTCACTGATCACTCTCCTCTGACTGACTGTGTGTTTCCTATGAGATCATAGGTTTCATGCTAGCAATTCTTCCCCCTTTTCACCATCATAGAGCCTGCTTATATAGGTTAATAGGAGCTTAACCTCTTGAGTTATATTTAGAACAAGTTGAGGAATCCCCTCCTTGTATCAGGGATCTCCTGATGGAACCAAGAATTTGAATGCAACTACCTTCTAAACTTAAGAGATTCTCCCCTTATTCTCCTCAACGGGCCAACCACTACCTCAAATTAGATAGCACTCCCTCAAAAGGGGCATTGGGGCGCTATAACTCTCCCTAGGAGGCTCAAGGGGAGCGCCATCGCTCTAAGGATGGGAAGTGCTCTCTCAGAGAAGTGGTTTGTTGTTATAACACTTCCTAGTAGCTTTTGGGGGAGCGCCAATGCTCCTAAGGATGCCATAGGGGAGCACTCTCCTTCAAAACCCTGTTTTAAGGGCTCCTTTCATGTGATAAGAGTTCCTTGACTTCATTTAACCATTTCCCCTCCTCCAAATCCAGTGTATGAGATGTTTTAAGTGCCTCCTTAGTGTCGTCATTATGGCAGTATGCTTGAAAAACACTTGCGACACTTGTGAACAAATCATGACACTTTTTGAAAGTTGTAAGGAACACGCGACACTTATGATAGTTGAGAGGAACATGCGACACTTATCCAGTTGAGTAATATTGACGTGTAACATATTGCCCCATAAAGCATGAAGTTAGAAGATGAGAACTGATAACTGAGATGCTTTGTAGACTTTCAAGCAAGGGTATAGACTCAGAGAACCTGACGGAAGCTACACACAAACATCCAACAAATATTATGACATGTTTCAAAACCCAAGGCAGGCATACCTATGCTCGGGTGATCAAGACTTGCAAGATATGGCCGCCATAAAATACACTGTGGATCCATAATTGTATTGATAATAAGGTATAGCCACCGAATATACAATGTGGATCTATACTCTGATGACTCAGAATGATCGTAGACACGAATAATACACAGTGGATCTACGAGATGACAAGACATAGCCACGACCAATACAAAGTGGATCTATGTAACAATATATGTGTCATTTCTCTAATAGAAACTCCTTCGCAACCTGGGCAAAGCATATATCGAAATGATCACTCAACCCAAGGTCTTCTTACCAATCCCAATATGGTACGAATCTAACCATGTGAATAGATGTCCTGATGTCAAACATGGAAGAAACCACTTGATTACCATTCAATGGTGTGAACCGTTAACAAGTGCGAGGGAGATCACCGTTAATGTCAATGATCCCCAAGGAACTCTAGTACATTCCAGCGAGTGTGAATAAATGAGCTGAGGTCGAACACCCATGGAATCATCCAATCAGAGGTCAATGATGTAAACCTACTTTCGAATGTGAGCAGGCCTGCCATTGAGGCATGTAGGTCCCAAAGTACTAACTGGTTTCTAAGCCTGATTCCCGGATAATGTGTTGAAGTCGACAGGAATAGAATCGTCGAGGGAGGGCCTTGATGTATCCCCCATCAATGACATGAAATGGACATAGAGATGTAATTGGTAGATCAAATGGACATGGACTGACACGGATTTTGAGGCAAGATATTTGGGATGGCTAACTCTAGAGGTGAATACTTCCCTTGAACACTAAGGCACAAAAAAAAAACATGACATGGACCAAAACTATGCAGTGGATACTGTGACTAGCGTCGGGTGACCCAAAGGAGTGAAAGGAACTCAAAGGATTGGCTCAGTGCAAAGGTTCAACGGATTACGATGCGTGCAAATGAAAAAGTGTCGTGTTCAAGGGTGACTCTAAGAATTGTTGGATAATATTCTCAAGAGACTGCTTGGCTTGCTCCTTTCAATTTTTTCCCCCATCTATATAGACGAGTACCTCTTTTTGATTTAATGAGCTCGAGGAGGATAACACATGCTCGATATAACTCACCTTCAGTAAGTTCCTCTTCCTTTGTTTAACGAACCGGAAGAAGTAAGGGATCGGTCCCATGTGGGTCTGTCGATGTATGTTTTAACAAGTCCAAAGATAGAAAACTCGAAGGTTTTTCGGGATTATAGAGTTTGGAAAAACACTTAAAAGAGAACTCTCTCAGATCCTTTTTTGTATAGTAGTCTAACGAGACCGAAAAAGAGATAAACTATCGCTCAAAAGATGCCCTTTCTAACCTTTTAATGAGTGTGAAAGGAAGCAAGGTCACTCGACAATCTTTTCATATTTAGAGAGTCTGAAAAGAGTTTAAAGATGACTCCAGGGGGGTTCCTTTTTCGTGTGTTCGTGTATCCGTGCGGGTCCGAAAAAGAGATAAAATTTTACCCGGTTGCATTCTCATATTTTTGAGCTCAAGAACGAACTAAGACTATGCTCATAAGTGCAACAAGGTAAATAATCCATTAGAACCGCCAGGAAACCTGCGATGCCAAAACTACAAACTAGGGGTTTAGTGAAGCCATTATATTGTTAGAGAAACCCATAAATAACTATACCTTATAAAAAATGGAAATTTATAAATAGAAACACAATCAAAATTCCATTTACCATTTCATTTTGCAAGGATTTTGGAGTAGTGGAGATTCTCATTTCAGCAGCGGATCTTGTTTTGCTTGTTACCGGAGCTACAGTTGACCATTTCTCTTTTCGTTCGGACCAGGTAGATCTTTATCTCTCCCTCTTTCAAATACATGGTTTAACATTAATTTTTATAACAACATTTAATTTAAACGATGAAGCCCTAAATTTCCCTAGAAAGGACCAAATCGATCTCTATTAAAAATGATGAAAAAGGGGGATTCTTTTTGCAAAAAACGTTCTAGAATGGGATGGCCAATATGCCAACGCCTCAATAGCCAATTGGATGAATCGTTTTTTGGCAAAGAACCCATGAAAAATCCCTACATATGCCCACACAACCATAAAGAAATCATTTTCATTTAAAAATGTTTCATTGTTGTATGATGGATATTAAATGGCTAAGAGAGGGCGTGGTGATTGTAAAAGAGGGTGTGGTCACTTTAAATGACATGTCCAAGATGCCAATGCCTCAATATCCAATTGGATGAATCGTTTTTTGGCAAAGAACCCATGCAAAATACCTACATATGCCCACCCAACCATAAATAAATCGTTTACATTTAAAAACGTTTCATTGTTGTATGATGGATATTAAATGGTTAAGAGAGGGCATGGTGATTGTAAAAGAGGGTGTGGTCACTTTAAATGACATGGGCATTAAATTTCATGTTTTTTAGATTGCTTTTAAAAATTGCCGAAATGCCAAAACGTTGAAATAATGAATTTCTTTATTCTTTTGTTTTGTAGGTGATTTCGGTGACCATGATCGAGTGGAAAGAACGAGAACATGAGATGAATGACTTAGATGCCTTGTAAAGTCCTCGCACGTGGGCCACATTGCTAGCTTGTGGCTTACTCAAATTCTTCAAGTTGCAAAAAATGAAGAAGGAGATTTTGTTGCTTGAGCATATGATCAGCCTGTGGGATGTTGCAGAGCAAGGATTCCGGATTGGCACACAACTTTTAACCATTGAGTTAGAAGACGTGTATTTTTTAACTAGCCTCTCGAAAAAAGGGGTTCCCATATATTTTTCTAGGCAAAGGGCGCTACTTGAGCAAGTGGATGTGTATCTGGCACATCACTACGTCCCAGGAGCAAGGATGGTAGGGGGTAGAATCCCTATCAAGGATATCCGAGAGCTACCCCTCCGGTCCATATTGTTTTCCATCATGAGCGTGACGGGAAGTACTAGCATGCATCTGGCATCAAGATCGCAGGTGGATTATGGTGTCCAGTGTTTGGAACCAACACTGTTCAACTGGAGTGCAGGTTTCCTTCGAAATGTGAAGGAACAGGTTTCACAGTGTCGGATGGGATAGAAATAGTTTGGTTATGGCTCTTTTCTGGTCTCATTTTTCCTGGAGCACATCCCCCAGATGCAGCCTTAGATAGCACTGGTGGTGCGACCAGTGGATGAACCAAGGATGTAGAGGTGGACTAGTCTGTCTCCGACGCTAGTAGCGGAGTCAGAGTTCTATTTCATTGGCGATTTCTTTTCTTGGATGAGATGACAGTATCTTTGGGTAGAGTACTTCTCGTATGCTGAGGTAGATTTTTGTGGGAGAATGGATTTGATTCTACCTACGGGAGAAGACTGGGATGTTTCAGGTAAGAGACAAAGCCATACCTTGCCTAGTTTTGTTTTTTAAGTTTTTGATGTATATATATTTTTTTTGGGTATGTAGAAGAGTATTTTAATAGATGTATTGTTTTCAACATGCAGACAAGAGAGTAGTGTGCCCGACTAATATACCGATACCAGGACGTCGTGGGGGTGCTCCAGTTGTAGCAGATCCGAGAGTACCCGCGATAGGTCTCTGAGAGTTTGAAAGAAACCTCCAAGGTCTCACGATGGGCATTCCTCCTCTACGAAGGAGAGAAGTGCCTTTACATCTGTAGAGGCACACTGTGGGAGTGCCAGAGAATGTCAATTCTCTCTTGAGATGCGTAGTGCATGTAGTGATATGTTACTCGCAGGACAATGTAGTGCAGAGAGATTAGAGTCTCTCTGGTGATCATATTTTCGTATGCCTTGTCAGGCGATGTTGTAGGGGTTTAAAGACCCAACATTTTTCTCTTCTACATACTTTTTTGATGTAATCAAAACATTTCAGTCATGCCATATATATATATATATACAATTTCGAGTTTTTACAGTGCCAGTGATTTGTACATGATGATGTCTGTGATGTGTTTTAATTTATATGTGATGTACAATTTTTCTTTCCTTAAATCTTACATGTGCGCGAGATACTGATCCATGATGTAATTAGCTAATGAATCCGAAACACTATTAAGTTCTCTTGGAATGTGTCTATATTCAATGTAATCGAAAATTCATTCAAGACGACAAACTTGTAGGTGGAGAGGTATCAGGATAGGACTACGGATAGCGTTGATACGGTTGAGTTGATAGACCACGAGTTGGGAGTCTAAGTAAACAATGATACGAGAGATACCTAGGGAGGAGGCTTGGGTCGAAAGTCCGATGACAACATGATATTCTACCATATTGTTGGTTGCTGGTCCTAAGAAGATACCTCCTAAACTCACCACCTCGTCAAATTGGTAAATGACCCATGCTGTCGAAGAAATGTTCCGGGTATGTCGACTAGCGCCATCCGCAAACCCGAAAAAGATAGGAAAGGAGGATGTCATCTGTGCATGAAAACACAAGCACGGTCATGAGCGACAATGGTAAAGACTCGAGTATGCGAAAGAAAAAGACACACCAAAACTACAATACAATAATGTACAAAGTACCCATGCTGGGTAATCTAAGCATAGTACTTTTTAAGGTACAACCCATTTCGGGGCTCTCCTAGGGAAATTCCATCATGATCTACTAATTCGTAGGTGCCTCTGTGTAGGACACGCTTCATGATGTAAGGACCGTGCCACAGAGGTTCTAACTTACCTGTTCCCAATTCATTGTGAGCTTCGTCATAAACGAGTACTAAGTCTCCTTCTGCAAAAGTTCGAGGGTGGATGGATTTGTCATATTGACTCTTAATTCGTTTCTGATGTGGCTCATTAACGAGAGCAACATCATGACATGTTCTTCTTCAGCAGAAGCATGAGGCAGGAGTTCTACTTTCAGTTTGAGTGATGGAATCTCACACTCGATTGGTAGAACGGCTTCAATGCCATACACCAACTGGAAAGGTGTGAATCCAGTTGAGGTTTTCATAGAGGTGCGATAAGCCTAGAGAGAGGAGAAAAGTTGTAGATGCCACGATGTCTTGTTTTCCCCTACCATGCATTGAATCATGGTTTTCAGGACTTTGTTGATGGCCTCAACTTGTCTGTTGGCCTATGGATAGTAATGGGATGAGTTTTCATGGCGAAAACCCAATTTGACATGTAGCTCACTCATCATTTGGTTCTTGAAATGTGCACCATGATCAGTGACAATGGCACGTGGTACACCAAAACAAGTTATGATGTAGTTAAAAAGGAACAGAGCGACAATACGACCATCGTTCAGGAAGGTAGGCATAGCCTCAGCCCATTTGGTGAAGTGGTCGATAGGGACGATTATATAACCGTGCCCCCCGGCTGAGGTAGGCTTACATTGCATGAAATCGATACCCCACTTGGAAAAGGGGTCAATGGTGATAATGGGGTGCAACGCAGTAGGGTGGGTGCATGCCTTCTTGTTAAAGATTTGTTAAGGTGGACATTTTTTGATGGCCTTGATACAATCTTTGAAAATTGAGGGCCAAAAGTAGCCAGCACGTAGGATTTTTTGGGTTGTGGCTAGTCGAGAAAGGTGACCGCCACAGGCGCCAAGGTGACAATCATTCAAAACATGTTCATCCTCCTCGTGAACCAGACATTGTAGAAGAATGGTGTCAATCCCACGATGATACAAAGTGTCATCGATGATAAGATAACGGCGAGAGTGGTGAGGAATACGTCGACGCTCTTCACGAGAAATGTTAGGCTGAAAACATTGGGTTTGAAGGTAAAGGAGAATGTCTCTGTACCAAGGATCGAAGGTGTTGATGAGGAAGAGAGATTCATTGGGGAGAGAATCTCTAGGTTCAATGTCTTCATTAGCACGAGGGAGAGCACAGATAAGCTCTGCAAACACCAGGGATTTCTTGGCTTTGGCCTTCGTAAAATCAAGATCGAATTCCTGAAGAATAACGATCCATTTAGAATATTTTCCCCCAAGTACTTGACGTGTCAAGATGTGGTACATGGGGTTGGAGTCCGCGATCACCCTGGTGGTGCGTAATAAGATGTAATGGAAAAATTTCTAGACAACGATGACGGTTGCCAGAGCCAGTTTCTTGACATGTGAATATCGGAGTTCAGGTCTAGATAGACTCTTGCTCAGGTAATAGATCACATGTTCTTCACCGTTGGGGTCCTCTTGAACTAACACCATCGCAATAGTGGAAGTGGAGGCAGCCAAGTAAAGGATATAGTCCTTTGTATACTCCGGAGGGTGTAACAAGGGAGTGTGGGTCAAGGCGTGCTTGAGAGCATCGAATGACCATTGGGCAGTGTCATCCCAGATGAAAGGGATGTTTTTCTGCAGTAACCGCATGAATCCTTTAGTTATCTCGGCGTAGTTGCAGATGAAATGGCGAAGGAAGTTTGCTTTGCCTTGCAAACTTTGGAGTTGGGTTAAATTGGTAGGTGGGGGTAAGGATAGAATGGCCTTGATCTTTAAGGGATCCACCCGGATCCCGTCTTTGGAGAAAATGAAACCGAGGAGTCGACCGGATTCGACAACAAAAATGCACTTGTGGAGGTTCAAGCGAATATGGTAGAACTGACATCGAAGAAAAATTGCCCGCAAGTGATCAATGTGATCGGATCGATTGGATGAGTGGGCGGGTAAATTGTCGAGGTAAGGCTCTACGATATGCTTGATATCGTGGAAAGCGTACGACATGGCCTGCTGGAAAGTAGCACCAACATTTTTTAGGCCAAATGGTAACTTTTGATAGGCGAAAGTCCCCCATGGGAAGATAAAGACGGTCTTATGTTGATCAGCAGGTAAGATTTCAATCTAGTTATACCCATAAAATCCATTCATGAAAGAGAAGATTACGCTCCCTGCACAATTATCGATGATTTGGTCGATGAAGGGAGTAGGGTAGTTGTCCTTGGGACAAGCTTTGTTGAGATCTCGATAGTCAACACAAACGTGGATGCTCCCTTGATTTTTGGCAACCGAAACAAGGTTGGAGACCCATTATGTCAAAGGGACGGGATGGATAAAGACAGATTTTAGAAGTTTTTCAACTTCTGCCTTTATAGCTGCGATTTTCTTGGGATGAATCGGGCGAAGATTTTGTCGAACAGGTTTTGCACCAGGGTAAGTCTTGATTTCGTGCACGATGATTGAAGCATCGATCCCTGGCATTTCCTCATAGCTCCAAGCGAAGACATCGCAAAATTCTTTAAACAAAGCGGTGTAAGAGACCACTTCCTCGGGTGTGCAATTAGTACCAACGTTAATGTTTTCCACGACACCTTCTTTGATCGAAATATCAATAATGATCGTAGTAGAGATGTTACCCATATTCTCCTCAGAGAGAGTATCTTGTGTGAGGATAGGAGATTGTGGAGCATTGGTAACATCGGGAGGGAAGACAGAGTGTATGTCCTGGTGAATTTCTTCCAAAGGCAGAAGAAAAGAGGATCGATGATGGTTATCATCCCAAGGCAGATCGTCAATTCTAATCATTTCCATAATAGATTCGTCAGAAGGAAAAATTTGGGAAATGTAATCAATGACAGATGACAGGGAATCCAAACATGAGGGCACTGAGTAGGCATCAGGTGCCAATAAATGTGAATTGTTAGAAGAGGGAGAGGTAGATTGAATAGCTACATATGCGGCCTCGGCTGGGCTAAGTGGCATAGTGTCACCGAGCACATCGAATTCCAGAGGACTAGGTACAATCCAAGGGTCAGACGATTCCAAGGATTGATAAGGCATAGTCGAGATAATATTGACGGCGGCAATATGATGCGCGGTAGCTGGAAGTGGTGTAGGGAAAGTACCCATAAGGCTAGAATCTTTCAATAAGCCAACACCAACACTTTCATACGTAACTGGTGGTCTCCCAAAAATGGAATGTTGTTGGTGACAAGGATGCAAGCGTCGGGTGTACAGAAATCAAGCTGATCGACGGTGACAATTTTCCCTTGATGGGGGAATTGTACACATCGAAACACCGACGAGGCGACGACAGTTATAGAGTAAAACCAACTTCTTTCGAGTAGTAGGTTGTAATCGAGGGGGGAATCGACCACCTCGACATCAACGGTAACAGTTTTTCCACCCAACTGAATGACTAAGGATTGTAATAGTCCATGAGGATGAAAACCTCGTCCATCGAAAGTGCATAACATCATAGGGGATTTGTTAAGGGCAGGTGATTTTAAGCCTTTCCAATAAGCTAAGGACATGACACAAGTGGAGGCTCCCTCTTTTGGGTATGTGTTATATTCTTTGCACGAGTAGTAGTGTCTGAGCGCCTGTGCCAGGCGCGTAGGGGGGTTAGAGGGGGGGTGCAGTGCCCCTAAATTTTTTTTTTTGGGACCGACATATTTCCGCCGGGCCAACATATTTCCGAGACGAGATATTACCGGGACAACATATTTCCGGGACCACATGATATTAGGTGGTTTTTCGGCACATGGTTTTTTGTTGATGGTTTTTTTCTATTTCTACTTAAGGAATTAGGTTTTTGGACTAATCCAGGTCATTAGGTTAGGGTTTTGGATGTCGCTGGATCCTATATGTATATTGTATTGTAAAAAATGTAACACAATGTATGAATATAATATATGCTGGTTTTCCCGGTCTGGGTTTCCAGGTGAAAAATCTCTGTGTAATGTTTGTATTTTCCATTGTATCTTTTCTGTTCTTTTCTGAATATCAGTTTGCAGTAGATATTGTACAAGGTTAGAATTTACATATGGTATCAGAGCTTTATTGGCTTCAGGGGGACGCCTTTGTCGTCAAGGGTTTGGCTCAGGATTGTGATAAGCCTTGTTACAGTGGGAGATCTGCGATATTGTTTTTCAGATGAAAAGAAATGGAAAGCAATTCGAAGATGGAGATCAAGAAGTTTGATGGGAAAAGATTTGAGTTGTGGAAGCTCAATATGGAAGATATTTTGGTGGATAGAGATCAGTGGATTGCAGCAGATCCAAGTACGACACCTATAGGAACTTCTGCGGATGACTGGAAAAAGATGGATCGGAAGGCAAAGAGCACGATTCGACTGTGTCTCTCTGATTCAGTATTACTGAATGTGTCAGAGGAAACTACAGCCAAGGATTTATGGGAAAAGTTGGGGAAGTTTTATCAGTCTAAGTCCCTGGTAAATAAACTATTCCTGAGAAAGAAGTTGTATACCTTGAGGATGAGAGATGGAGACTCAGTGGTAGAGCATTTGAACACCTTCAATACTGTGGTAAGTCAATTAGTACCTGTTGATATTAAAATTTCAGATGAAGATAAATATATCAGTTTGTTGTGTTCTTTACCAGACTCGTGGGATAGTCTGGTTGTGGCCATAGGTAGTAATACAACTTCTTTGAAGTTTGAAGAAGTGGTCTCGTCCTTGTTGTTG
>ML802875.1:149025-173422 GCA_009831015.1 Picea engelmannii | reverse complement strand
TCTTTCTTCAATTTATGTTTAAAACTAACTCAAGAAAAGAGCATGGCTAGTGTAGCTATGGCTAGGCTAAACCTTCTCTAATCAAATGGCTATAAGCTTTTACCATGGGGACATGAAGCCACAACCTACTTGTGTGTTGGCTCTCTAGGGTTTAAAGATTAAGCAAATAATAACAAAGTAACTATGCATGCAAGATATTTAATCAACAAACATTCATTCAAGAAGTTTTGATGAGAAAACACTTACAAATTCATGAAGAAGCATAATCAAACCCTAGTTGTAAACCTTCCAATGAGAAATAGCACCATATGCCAAAACATAATCCTCCAAGAAGTTGCGCCTCACTCCAAAAGACAGGAATAATCAAGACAAGAGCTAAAGAAGTCACTCTCACAAGAGAGAAAGTTGTGTTCTGTCCAAATGAGGGTAAAACGTCCTCACTTCATAATATTCTCATGACCTTTAATTAACAAAATAGGTCATTAAAACAGCCGACAATGCTGACATTACATTATTCGATTATTTGTCACTTTACATGCTAGAAATACCAAAAATGAGCAAAAAATGGAGACATCAGGCCCCTATAGGGGAGACGTTGGCCCTTTCAGGGCATAATCAACATCCAGTAAGCTAGACGTTGGCCCCTCTGGGGCTCCTGCAACCTTCTATGCATGCCAGACAAGCCCAGCACACTGCCACATGCTCCAGAAATCGTCCAACCTGTCCTGGGTGGCGTCCTGATCACTAAGACCATCATCCCATCTGCAAGGGGCTGATCCCCATGGGTCAAATCTCTGCCAAAAACATCCTGATGGGGGCGTCCTTCTTCTTCCTTGTGCAAGGGCTCGTCACAACTTTGTCCTGCCTCTGCCATCCCAGAAACCATCTGATGGGCTCTTCAGCCCCATGGAGGTCCGAACTAATCATCTCCCCATGTGCACCGATCCTCTGGTACCTGTTTGTCAGGCATGGTCCTGCACATCGAAGACTACGCCCTCCATGGGCTCATCAGTCCTAGACATCATAGCAATGTAAATCATATCTCATCATTAAATTTATCAAACATATGCATGAAATACCTAACAAATCATCTAAGAGATCCAAGACATTACATAGATCTACTATACAAAGCTAAGGAAACCAACAAGACAACCTATTGGGCTAATACCCACAAGAGATGGAGAGTTTCCTCAAAGGATCATTCAAACCATGTGTAATGAGATGATGTGGTCTTAGGGATGTCCAGTCATAGTCAGACCAAGGGCTGGTGTTTTCTGTGGGTGCCTTTGTAGGAGGCGAGCTATACCCGTCATGGATGCAATTTTTCCAAGCCCTTTATTGCCTTATATTTCTTTTATTGCTTTCTTACTACAAGCCTTGATGAAAAGGACACTGCCTTGGCTTGGTGGCCAGAGCTGACAGCGTTACCCACTAGTATCTTCGCAGAAATGAGAAGGTTGGATCGTGATGAGACCCCCTTTCCTTTGGCCATGCAACCAAAGGTCACTGCCCTGGTTTGGTGACCAGATGGTGGCAATATCATACAGCTAAATACCTATGAACATAATGGGCCGGCTTGTGATGAGACCTCCCATCCTCTTGGTTAGGTCTTGCATTTATTTATTTCATTTTTTTTAGGGTCCCTTAGTTTCTTATCGAGAGGCTTTTTATTGCCTTCTCGGGGATCCCCTGGGAGAAGCATCTCTAGGTTTTCATTTTCCTATGGCTTTTATCTTTTACCAGTTGCTTTTACCCCCTGGGCCTTTAGCCCCTTCTTCCCACAAGACAATATGTACCATGGAAGGTCATCCTAATGGCCAGACTAAGGGAATGGGATGGATGAGCAGGATATAATATGGAAAATTGATAAGATGGTGGGAGCGGACGATGGCTCTGCAAACCCCCCTTGGTGGCTAACCAAAACCCACGAATACCGGCTTGCTAAGTTGCCCAATCAATCTACCCAACAATGGTCAAGTGGATTAGTGTAAGATCCAAGCAGTCATCTGAAATGAAAGGAACCTAATGCATATATAAGAAGGTTATAAAGATCAAATACGACACATACCATGATACCTTGGACCAATTACCTCATGGAGTAGGAGTCCTCTCCGATGCAAGCCCAAGCCAGTAGTGATGGAGGCTGCTACTGCTGACAGGACAAAGTTGGCTGAGAAAAATAAAGATGGGCCCTCCAGGGCCATGCTCAAGTCACTCCTTCTCTCGGTACTCCATGTCTAGGACCATGTGGGCCTCGAGACATGATCTCCTAGTTATCCCATGATAATCGGGGATAACAGTCCCAAAAAATGCATCAACGATGATAGGCAGTCATTTATTTTTTATGAACATCTATCTAAGGGAGAGAGAGAGTTCTTTTCACCAACAAGCACTAATAAGGAATGTCCTCAAACAAATTTTCTTCAATCAAATCCTGATGTGATGCTAAAACTTTTGAGATACCTTCTAACATGCACAATCAATAATGAATATGCTTCTTTATTGTTTGCATATGAATAATGATTAATTCAAAACAATTCTCATCTTGCTAATTATCTTCTTGGATGAATGAAAATCAGACCAACACAAGCACGAATCATACAAACAATACACCCTCTTGTTGCGATCAAAACAAGAAGCGAAAGAAGAGAAACAATCAAGGAAAAATCAATAACGTCACACCAAAAGAAATGTCGAAGAATAATGACCTTAACTAAAATCAAATGAAAAGATCCGTAGGCCTCTGATGACCTTCACCAGCATTTTTTGCTCATTCAAAAAAGGAGAGAAAGAGAGTGCATGGGCTTCAAACTCCAAATGACAGAAAAAATCAACAACAATAGTAAAGAAGGCTACAAAATCCAAACAGGAAGATGTTTGTTCTTCAAAAAAAATAGATGTCAACTATGGAAAGGAAGAAGGATTGACTCACAAGGTGACCCAGAAGAGAAACACAGAGGTAAAACCCTGAAAAAACAATTTTGGAGGGTTTATTGGCCAAAGGAGAGCTGGTGCTCTGTTGTCAAGGACAAGGAGAGTTATTGCGCTCTGCGTAAGGCACTCAGGGAGCGCTGGCACTTTGTTAACACAGGGACAGGGGTGCCAGGTTCAAAAATCTCCTAAAAGTGTCAAAAATCCAAAAATTGCAGTTCAATTTCGACAATTAGGCTGAGTGTGATGGGGTGGGGAGCCAATCAGCTCATGAAACCAATCAAAATAGGATTGAACTAGGTCTGAAACAATCAAGGGGTAAAACAAGGTCTATGAGGAGAGATCAAAACAAGAAGTTCGATTTGAGGACTCCCCAGTGGAGTCGCCAGTTTTTGTTGTAGGAAAATCTCCCAGCGGACGGGTAGATTGCCTGAAAGAGCTAGACCCTAAACTCTAAGATAGAAAGTGCTTAACGTGGACATTGAATTCCTTTCAAATCCATACAAAACTAATACATAAGAATGAAGGAGAATAGAAGTACCTCTTTATCGATGTTTGTCCCTGCACGCTCCGAGTTGAGCTCCATTCTCTCACTCCTCAATGAGTCCTGTAGACAACCAAAGTATGAGCACTTCCTACTCTATTGATATTAGCTGGAAAATAGATCTATCTATCAATGATAAGTTCATGTAAGATCATACACAAACTAGAAAGAAATAGGCCAAGCGTGTCATATTAATGAGAATAATGACAACATTGCTTACAATCATAGATGCAAATGCGACAGCTTCGTCAAGTCCCCTTCATCTAACCCTTGCTCGAAAGATCCACAACCTGGATGATAGCAGTTTCACTAATCACTCTCCTCTGACTGACTATGTGTTTCCTATGAGATCATAGGTTTCATGCTAGCAATTCTTCCCCCTTTTCACCATCATAGAGCCTGCTTATATAGGTTAAGAGGAGCTTAACCTCTTGAGTTATATTTAAAACAAGTTGAGGAATCCCCTCTTTAGATCAGGGATCTCCTGATGGAGCCAAGAATTTGAATCCAACTTCCTTCTAAACTTGAGAGATCCTCCCCTTATTCTCCTCAACGGGCCAACCACTACCTCAAATTAGATAGAGCTCCCTCAAAAGGGGCATCAGGGCGCTATAACTCTCCCTAGGAGGCTCAAGGGGAGCGCTAGCACTCTAAGGATGGGCAACACTCTCTCAAAGAAGTGTTTTGTTGTTATAATTCTCCCCAGTAGCTTGTGGGGGAGCGCCAGTGCTCCTAAGGATGCCATAAGGGAGCGCTCTCCTTCAAAACCCTGTTTTAAGGGCTCCTTTCAGGAGATAAGAGTTCCTTGAATTCAGTTAACCATTTTGCCTCCTCCAAATCCAGTGTATGAGATGTTTTAAGTGCCTCCTTAGTGTTTTCATTATGAAAGTATGCTTGAACAACACTTGCGACACTTGTGAACAACTCGTGACACTTTGCGAAAGTTTTAAGGAACATGTGACACTTACGACAATTGAGAGGAACATGCGACACTTATCCAGTTGAGTAATATTGATGTGTAACACCTTTCCTACATATGGAATAAAACTAGCTCCATTTAATGGAATTGAATTAAGGTCAGGAAGGATTGTAAACAAAACAAATCCCACTATGGTCATTTAAGAAGAACACATGCATAATCACACAAACCAAAAGGAAAAAATAGGTGCCCAAATGATTCAAAGAGAAGAATAGATGACTGATCCAATAAACGAAGAAAGAAACACCCCAATACCACAATAAATCATTTCTCCCATCTCCTTTGCGGTAGAAACACCCCATGAAGTGAATCCCCTTTACCCAAAAAGGCTGCTCATGAAGAAAACTGAGAAAACTCTAGAACATAATCTAGAGACTGAACTCTGGAATATATGTGTAAATATCCCACTACTAGAGGCCATTAAAGACATACCTATCTATGCTAAAATTTTAAGGGACCTTTGCATTAAAAATCCAGGGAGAAAGAGGAAAGAACCTCCTGTCATATGGGTGGTAGGACAGTTATCCGAGTTTATAACATAAATTCCTTCCAAGTATAGTGATCTAGGGAACCCAGTAGTAACCATAGAAATCAATGTTGTTGCCTTGTCTAACACATTAATTGATGTAGGGGAAGCAATAAATGTGATGTCAGTAAACACTATGAAAACACTGCAACTTGATCATTTAAGACCTACACAAACTTTGTTGGATCTTGCAAATAAATCAGTCATCACCCCAGTAGGAAGTTTAGAAGATATAATAGTGACATTGGCCTCTTGGGAATATCCTATGGATTTCTTGGTAATCCATGCCAAATCCCCCAAACTAGGACACCTAGTGGTACTAGACCGACCTTGGTTGGCCACTGCTGATCCATTCATCAATTGTCGATCTGGAGAAATGACAATTTCCAATGGCACTCAAAGTCAAAAACTTATTCTTTTTCCTCCCGCCCAGCCAGCCACAGAACTCCCTCTCTGGTTGGAGAATCCGTATGGGGAGGAGGAATGTACCCAGCCCTTGTTGACACTTGAACAAGTAAAAGGAGTATAAGAACACTCTAAAGAACAAATCTTAAGTCTATTCTTGGATGCTTCGACATGCATTAACTATCCCCAATCTTTCCCTAACTACACACACATCTTTAGCCCTGAATTTCAATAAATTTGGCACGCTTCTACTTCTACAACATCCAATTTTTTGCAAATAGAGGAAGGGAAGGAGTCCACTGTCCAATCCATAGAAATCAGACCTGGGAAGTCCCTGTATATCAATGCCAACCTAGAAACAAATCAACAACAAAATCTGGTACAAATTATTCAGGGGCAATCTGATGCATTTGCATGGGATTACTCTAACATGAAATTAATCCACCTAGATACATGTATGCATCATATTTACACTAATGATCAAATCAAACCTATCCGAAAACCTCAGAGAAGAATGAACCCAGCCTTGAAAGATATAGTAAAGGAAGAACTCCAAAAACTCCTACAAGCCAATTTCATTTACCCTATATCGGATAGCAAATGGGTCTCCCCGTTAGTCATTGTACCAAAGAAAAACAAGAAATGGAGGATTTGTGTGGACTTTCGGGAGATAAACAAGGCCACCTATAGAGACTACTTCCCTTTACCTTTCATAGATCAGGTCCTGGATACTTTATCTGGGAAAAGGTACTTTTCTTTTTTGGATGGTTTTAGTGGCTACAACCAAATACAAATTTCACCAAAAGACCAGGATAAGACCACATTCACTTTCCCTTGGGGAACTTATGCTTATAGGGTTCTCCCCTTTGGATTATGTAATTCTCCTGCTACCTTTCAGAGGGTTGTCTTGGCTAATTTTTCTGATCTGACCAATGATTGTGTGGAAGTCTACATGGATGACTTCACGGTATATGGGGATGATTTCCAACAGGCATTGGATAATTTGAAGGTACTGGTTAGATGTAGAGAGACCAACCTATCACTCAGTGATGAAAAATCAAGAATGATTCTTACTGAAGGAATCATTTTAGTTCACCATATCTCCAGTACCGAGATACGAGTGGACCCTACCAAAATCAACATTATTTCCCAAATTAAGATCCCTAGTTCATAAAAGGAAATCAGAAGTTTCTTAGGGCATGCAGGCTACTATAGGAGGTTTATTCAAAATTTTACAAACCTAGCAGCCCCACTTTTCAAACTGTTAACAAAATATGTTGAATTCTGCTGGGATGAGGAATGCCAAATCTCTTTCGAAATCTTAAAAACAAAATTGTCAAGTGCTCCTTCTTTGAGAGGTCCAAGCTGGTCTCTTCCTTTCCATATCTGTATAGATGATGCCTCATATACCACTTTGGGAGCCGTATTAGGACAAAGGGAAGGGCATATTCCTTACACTATATACATTGTTATCAAGAACCTCTCACTTGTTGAAGCAAACTATATTGTCACATAGAAATAATTCTTATCAATAGTACATGCCATCAACAAGTTTAGACACTATATAACAGGATACAAAGTTTTTGTGCTAAAAAATCACTCATCTATCAGATTTCTAATGAATAAACATGTTACAAACGCTAGAATAATTAGATGGCTCTGGTTACTACAAGAATTTAATATCACTATTATAGATAGGCCTGGAAGAGATAACTTGGTTCTTGATTTTTTGTCTAGGCTTATCCATACAAGTGACAATACTCCAGTAGATGATGATTTTTTGGATGAGAATTTATTTTCTATTTCTACTTTTACCCCTTGGTATGCATATGTAGCCAACTATTTCGTAACCATCAAGATGCCTCAAGGTATGACATCCAAAGAAAAATAGAGAATCATTAAGCTAAGTGCCAATTATATGTGGCATGAAGATACCCTATACCAAACAGGACCTGATTTGGTAATCAGAAGATGTGTCCGGGAAGATGAAATGCAGGATATCTTCAGAGCTTGTCATGATGGCCCATGTGGGGGGCACTTTGCTGACAAAAGGACATCATACAAAATCTTACAATCTGGCTATTATTGGCCGACCATTTTTAAAGATGAAAAGAAATACGTGGCTAGCCGCGATGATTGCCAAAGAATGGGAAGGCCTACATCAGTCGATGAAATGCCACTCCAAGCCCAAGTAATAATCGAATCCTTTGAAAAATGGGCCTTAGACTTTGTAGGACCTATCAATCCCATGTCCCAAAATAAAAAGTACATATTAGTTTTCACAGACTATGTAACAAAATGGGTAGAAGCCAAGGCCCTGTATTCAACCAATGAACAATCTGCTATAGATTTTCTCTTTGAGGAAATTTTCACTTGATTCGGGGTACCACAGGAAATAGTCATGGATCAAGGAACACAATTCACCTCAAATTTGGTTAAGTCCCTTACCGAACAATAAAAAATCAGACATAGAAAGTCTTCACCCTATCACCCCCAAGCCAATGGCCAAGCATAATTGACCAACAAAGTGATATAGGCCATCCTCACTAAGACTGTTCAGCTGCATCACAAAGACTGGGCTGATAGGTTGCCTGAGGCCTTTTCAGCCTACATGACAGCTTGGAGAAATACAACAAGACATACACCATATGAGTTGGTATATGGGAAGAAGATACTATTGCCCATAAAGTTTCAGGTAAAGACCTTCAGAACTGCCATGCAATTAAGAATGGACCTGACTGAAGCTAAAAACCAGAGGCTATTACAATTGAATGAGCTTGATGAGATAAGCAAGATTCTCTACAAAGAACCACCCTGATACAAGAACAAAGGACCAAATGGCACGAGAAGTACATTAAATAGAAGTCCTTCCAGCCAGGTGATTGGGCCCTCCTCTATGATAGCAGATTTAAAAATTTCAAAGGAAAATTGTCTACTAGATGGATGGGGCCCTATGAGGTTGATACAGTATATGACAATGGTGTAGTAAGGATAAAAAATATTGATCAAAAGCAGACTTCCCTTGTTGTAAATGGACATCGGTTGAAGGTTTATCACAAACCACTGTCAAAGGAGGATTTCATCAAAAATGTTGTTCAGACTATCGAAATGCAATTGTTAAGCGAGAGGGTTTTCCCTCCTGCCGACCTACCATAGTAAGTTCAAATTGTATAAATTATTTTTCTACACATAGGTGTGTTGAAGTTTTTCTTTATTTTCACTAATAAAAACAAAAGAAAATTGGTGGTGTTCCCATGTAGATAAACAAATAAGGATGACAACTACCAGAAAGAGTTTTCTTTAAGTTTTTTAGACTCTTTAAAATTGAAAACACCGGCGAGAAGGAACTGGACCGGGCTTGATAAAAATCCACGGGATAGTATAGAGAGTCTTCTTTAATTTTTTCAGTCTCTTTAAAATTGAAAACATCGGCGAGCAGGAACTGGCCCAAGCTTGAAAAAAATCCACGGGATAGTGTAGAGAGTTTCCTTTAGGTTTTTCAGACTAATCTGGGCTCGATAAAAATCCACAGAAAAGTAGTAGTTAGGATTATCATCATATTGTAATAAAAGAGGAAATGCCAACAAAATTTTGGATACCTTGGTTCCAGAAGAAAAGGAGTTATGTCATCTCAGTTACTGGTCATTACAGAGTACCCTCCTGTTATAAATCTTTCTTGCATTATTTCTCTATAAACTTTGGCAACTGCATGATTTTTCAGACAGATTTGACCATAGAACACCAGCTATTTTTGTAAATCACTATCACCAGAATCAATATCAAGTTTTTTTAAGCTCAAGAAAGTTCATTTTTGTGCTTATCTGATCATATATGTGTATGAATAGCCACCAAAGAATCTCGCTGTACCTATCAGGTACTGGATCCTATTCAATATAAAAGAAGGGGCCATGAGCTATTCCGGTACTCACTGCAATTTTACACACAGGTGATCCGGTACCAATTGCAATTTTACACACAGATGATCCTATACCAACTGCAAGTCTTACACATAGGAAATCAGACACTCACACGATCCCATATCAATTGCAAAATCTATACACAAGTGATCTAGTACTTAAATGATCCAGTACTGGTAACAATATGATGGGTAAATTTCATCATGTTTCTAAGTCGTTGTCAAATTATTAGTGCGAGGACATACATATTCTACATTTTTTTTTCGTATTATTTAAAGGAATCAGACTAAATATGTGTTTAGAACATCTGATTTCTCTTGGATCATGACGTACCCCTGTTTTGTCATGAATCTTTGTAATCCCACACCATACGAAGGATCAAACTCAACAACAAAACAACAAAAATGCAAAAACATGATGTATTTTATCGGATCAAACTCCCACTGTCTATCCGATAAATAAACCCCATGATTAGTTGTCGTACTCTATGATATGACGTGAACCACAGATCTAAACATATCAAGTAATGATCCCAGTTGATTTCATATACACAAGTCCCGATCATAATGGCCACCTCCTTTCGTAAATGTCGTCCGCCACCAAGCTTCCCACGAATCTGGAAACCGTTAGTAGATATGACTTACCTTGCCATATCATCATGAGGATCGACATGATTGTTGTAATCTACACCTCTATTCATAAATGCTCCTCTGATGGCTCCGCCATCTAGATGAGCATTATTTACCCTTGTTATCATACTATCTACAGACACCCTATACCTTCGTATCTTTTATGTGTTTCTCCCAACCGATACTCTATCATTTGGTACTCACCCTCAACCTTTTGTCTGTGCCTTATCCACCCAAAAGAACTGCTTAAAATAGTATGGGGGTCGATAGACATGAGACAATAATTCAAATAAAGAAACCACAGAATATCAGGCTCGTAAGAAAAAATATGAACAGGCAGGTTGGGTACTGTTCTTTGAGAAATTCAGAGTCCATCATGAAGGAATTTCTCTCAGCTTTGCACAAACATATGATGGAGAGAATTTGAAGCTTGGGGATGTGAAGTTAAAAATTATAGAGGCTACTATAGCAGAGGCTACGGGTCTCCCAATGGTTGGAGAAAGATACTTCAAAAGAGTAATCATGGACAAAAATATCTATTAGCAATTCCTCAAACCAGAACATCAGGACATCGATTGGAACAAGGGCATCCCTCAGAGCTATATCAAAGAAAAGTACTAGGCAATGCTTATAATTCTACAGAAATTCCTCACCTATGAGGGAAGGTATGTCGTGACCTTCATTTATCATTTAAAGCTTCTATCCCATTTTGAGGGAGGACCGTAGATAAATTTCCCCCATTTTTTATGGATGAGTCTAATGAAAATGGAAAGAGGGGTGAGGTCAGTTTTTAAGAAGCCTGAGACCAGTCTTCATCATCACGGTTTAATCAAACTTATGGTTTTTCATGCTCTAAAAACACAAGGGGGTAGTTGGAAACATTTGCTCCAACAGAGTTTCTCTCAAGATAAAGACAAGTCGGTCGAGGCACAGGAGGCAGGGACACATGGTGAAAGATCAAGTAGAAAATCAAATAAAGATATGGCATTATAAGGCAAATAAGACACTGTTGCACCCAACTGATCTCATCTCATTGAGAAATCAGTGAAAAAAAAGTCTGTCGTGGGAGAACCTGTTATATCAAGAAAGAAGACAGCTACTCCATTCTAGAGAGTAAGCTCTACTTCGGTTCAAATGGGTAAAAAACAAAAGGAGAGCTCAGGACCTTGTGATCAATTGGATAATGTTCCCAAAACAATTATGGAAATGCCATCAGAACCTGCCAGTCAAATAGAAGAGACCCCTGACTTCCAGTTAAAAAGAAAGAAAAAGCCTGCACCAACTGAAGCGTCTAGCTTAGTCCTATGCCCTAAGAACCAACAGTCATAGTATAAGAAACAAAAGAAGGAGACAGATTAACAGAGGATTTTACTGGAGCCAACTATTAAACCCTATCCAAAATCCCCTAAAGAATTGAAAAGTATTTCTGAAGTTGCTCTGCCTTCCCAGAGTTTAGTTGGAGGCTTGAAGGGGACTACAAATGTGACAAGTAAAAATAGAAAGAAACCAGAAGGGAAAGAGGTACAAGTTTCAGAACCCACGCCTCAATCCTCTCGGTTAGGAATACAAGTTGGCCAACAGAAGAAAACCCCATAAGTTACAGTTCAAGCCCGTAAGATAAAGGTCCCGTCAACACAGGAAGTATAGGTGTCCAGGCCTGTCCCTATTAGTAAATCAAAGAAAAGGAAATTGTTTGAAGAAACTCCTACCCCTGTTACAAATCCTAAGAAAGCCTCACCACCCATACGTAGGACCACCAAAAGTATGGCTAAAGAGGAGACAATTACAAATATACCTTCTCCTCAAAGAGAACCTATGGATATTCCAGGTTCTCCAGACAAAGAGAGTGGTTGGGGAGATACCACAAGAGAAACAGAAGGACTGATAACAATAAGTGATATAGAAGGGTTGGTAACAGAAACTTTGATGGATTTGAGGAAGGGGGAAGAGGCTCGAACGATGGTCACTCAAGAGGTATTTACATCGAGTCCAGGAAAATCTTTGAGCAAGAGAAAGATGATGATAAAGGTTCTGAGGAGTCTGAGGAAAGAAAAAGAGGCTCGAGAGATGATGGCCAAAGAATTACTTATACCAAGTCTAGAATAGTCCCTGAATGAACCAACATTGTTAGCAGAAATTGAGAGATTGAAATAAGAAATTGAAGAATACAAAATATTAGATAGACATATCAAGCCAAAGAATGTAGAATTGAAGGAATAACATGCAGAGGTCTCTGCCAAACTTAACAAAGTCTTGTGATTGGTCCATTACACTAGGGTGATCAAGAAGGAATTAAAAAATGAAGCTTTTGGTGTTAACATTTTTCCATCTGAGGAATGACAGAGGAGGGTCCAATTGTGCAAAAAAAAAATTTGGGTATCATTTTTTTATAACATTGCATGAGGACATGCAACATCTTCAGCATGGGGGAAATGTTGAGTCTCCATTTTTCCATAAGATAATACCCTATCTTACCCTCTATCCAAGTCTTTTTTCCTCTAATATAAACCTATGCTAAATTATTCCCTCCTAGAATACATGCCTCATAGCTATGTCATGTCTACAGGAGGTAATTGGTGATTTAAAGCATTGTTGTTTAACTTTCTTTAATTAATTTGATTCAAAGTGTTTTATTTTGTATAGTTCTAATAATTTGATTTATGCGTAGTCTATCCAGCACTATCAGATACCATGTAATCTGGTACCGAATCCATTCCGGTACCTAAGGCAGTTTTGATCTAGTACCAAGATGTGCGCTATTCCGGTACTCCTTGCTTTGTTCTGTTCTGGTACCAAACTTGCGATTGTGTGCAATCTGGTACTAAAACCTCTATTTCAGGATGCGACAGTTCGACCTGGATAATGGTGGATATTTCAAGAAGACGGTTGGATAGAAGCATCCAAGTTAGTTCCACAGTTGCAAGAGACTCCATCACTCATGCACTTCGTGTCATGAGGATGGAGTCGACTCCTTAATATTCGATGTAAATTTTAATTCTGGAATTTCCCAAACTCTTTAATGTTTATCCGTAGATATTGGTAGTATCGGCTTACCTTATATAAGGAATGTTGTGTAGAAAGGAATACAGGAGATACACGATAAGAGTTTGGAAAGTATTTGTCATCATGATATATATTGTAAAAGACTGTTGATCCAATCTACCAGTTGATTAATACAAAAGATATTTTATGTCAATTCTTGGATGTGAGTGAAAGTTTTAGCCTGGTAACCCCTTAAGAGGTTCCTTGTTGGTTCGGCAAGGGCCACCGCCCCAACTAAGGTAAACCTCATTGTGTATGTTTTGTGTGTTTGTGTTTGTAGTTTACAACAGTGTATATGTGTGATTTGTCTTTATTTTCATTCTCAATATTGAGCATCAAGTTCATTATTCTGGATTGGTGTGTAACAACAAGTGTTATATCAAATAGACATTTTATTCTCATATGTTGAAAATATCTATTTCTTAATTTGAAGTGTGGGACTGATGTTTGAATTTCATGATTGTAGTATCACAGGGAACCAACAGACTTTATCTTTTATTTACATGTGTTGTAATAAAGTCTTTCAGTCATACTGAATTTCCCTGTGTTGATTTGATTGAGTTATATGAGATTGAAATTGGCTTTTGTTTACAGAATGGTTGAAATTGATTGCTTTAATCATTATAGGAAACAAGCTTCTTAATGTTCATCTTTTTGATACAAGTGCCTAACATGAACATACTTGTTTCTATGAAACAATATTTCTTTGATTGCCTAAGTTTCATTATCAGTTTTCTCCTTTAGGATCAAAGGATATTTTGAACTATTTGAAGACGTTAGGAATATAATTTTTATGTTATTAATTATTTTCTATATGCAACAGACTTAGATAGGTTACTTGTTCTCGGCACATATGGTGTAACGACTCTTTCGATTACGAATCCGAGATTGACATTTAAATGAGTTTGAGATATACAGTGAACATATTTACGCACCAACAATTATCGTCTAGATATTGATATGAAATATGTGTGTGCTAGCTATGCCTAAATATCCAACACACATACAATATCATGGTTCAATAAACACATTAGTTACTAATGTCTAGGTTATTAATGAATGAATTAATAAGTTGTCAATTTGAAGTTATATTATATGAATATAAATATCATCAATAAGATAATAATTAGTTCCCATCTTTAAATATTATATGAAGTTATAATAATTGTTTCCCATCCAAGACAGATTTATTTCTATATTAGACTTTATTATCCAAAATGAATTATTCGTTATAATTATTCCTTTAGTTAAAGGGTCACTACAATTGGAAAAGACCACCAAAGTGGGAGACAAGTTCCTTTTGGAGGAGTTTACAATGATAAGAGTCTATGGCTTGGAAGAGAATCCATATCAAAAGTGAGTGTTGAATTTGGTAGAGAAGCCATATCAAGACACTGAAAAAAGTGAAATTCATTCAGTTACTGACTAAAAATCCAATCATATTAAATTAAATATTGATTGGATGAATTTCAAGGAAAAACCAAATCTACACAAGTAGGCGCAAAGACTAAAAATTCATCCATAAATCAATCAACTCGGAGATAAATAAGGGATAGACGACATAGAAAATTCTTATCCTTTACTCATCATTCATGCACAGAAAAACAGGGCATTTCAATCTATAGGTATCTAAACACCGAAGTGATGCCTGTCGATTCAACTCTTGGCTAACTTCTCAGGCACAGACTAATGACTAAATGGATAAGGGACAAAAGATAAAACCACAATCTTTTCATAATAATCAATCAAACCCACACATAGAAGTCATTGAAATCAGAAGTTGGGTTCGCCAAGGGAAATCAATTCAAAACAACAACGATGGGATGGTAGATGCAGGATGGGATGGTAGACTTTAATGGTTGAAATAAGTCTAGACAACCTCATTATATAATTAGAATCAAAGAGTTCCAAAACCACTATAGACAAATAATGTGCTTGACCAAGAAACATTGCCATGGTTTAATCCTTGTGGTGTACCACATGACCAATACACTTGTTTAGTTGCCAAAGAGGCTTTCGAACAAGCAGAGTGAAGCTAATATTGATAAACCAAATGATCTAAATAATTATGTGGGTGAATGGACAAGTATGATCAACAATGTTTATAATGATCAAACAAATGAAGGAATCATTGATCCTACCATCATTGATAGGGAATTATTACCCAATCCATCCCAAGAGGAAGTCAAGAGGAGAATTTGTGAGAAGGATTGGGTTACTTACGAATGTAGGGGTAAACAAATTCAAAAACAAGCCAAAAGGAATCCAACTCAAAGTAACCTAATTTAAATTCTAACCAATCCAAATCCTAGTAATCAAAATCAAATAAAACCAAGTAAGTGACCACATGGAACTCCTAAAGGAAACCAACCAACTCAAGTTATGAAGAAAAAGTGGTTACCTTAAAAAAAGCGAGTTATGAATTGTTTTTGCATAATTGTATGTTGGATTCTAGGGCATTAAAAAATGTTATCCCAATAAAATTTATGAAAATATTAGGACTTGAAACCACCAAACCTTATAGTAAACAACTTGGCATTTTCATTTCTTGGCCCTGAGATCTTTGAAGAAGAAACCAATGTGAAAAGTAATTTGTTTTAATAAATTCTATCATTTAGACATTAAAATGACATCTTAATGAGAACATATGCATTATATTTTAAGAGGAAAACTAGCATACCATTATTAGGGATTTTTATTTATTTATATAATTTTCTCATGAATTAAGTTATATATTTTGGAAGATTTAATTCAATTTTCTAATTTTCAACATTTTACACCATATTCTAATATGTTGTACATGTACCCAATAATTCTTCCTACTAATGCAATTGTCTTTTTTTATAATTTCTATTACAATTGACATGTGATGAGAGGAAAGCATTAGCTTACATCAACCCTTACATTTTTTCCTTTAAAGAAAAGATGATATAGTTTATTCATAATCTCATTAGTTGAGTTTCATTTGCATCATGAATTTCTTAAAATGCATCCCTAAATACATCTTAAATAAGCTCAAATTTAATCACCATGGATTTCATCAACATATACATTAACATAAAACAATGGTCATATTCAAAATGGATCCATGAATGTAACAACCATTTTATAACTCTAGGCATGCAAATCCAATTTTAGATGTTAGTTTAAAAAATAAAAACATTATTGTAGAAGTTGCTTGTATAAAAAAAATAAGAGAACAATGTTGTCACAACAAAACTATATTTATTGTTCTCTATATCAATGAAATTGTAATGAAGGCTTTATTTAAAGTTAAATACATAAACACACACTAAACTGGGAGTTGATTTGATTCTCATCCAATAACTTCCTAAAACTACTTAGAAAGACAAATCATATCAAAACATTTTATACTTAACAACAAATAACTAAATATTAGACAAGTAAGAGTGATTTTGAAAATGTATCATAAAAAATAGATGTAGTCCAATAATAACAACTTAATGTTTAAAAATACACAATTAAGGAAAACATAACAATGGTATTACATAATCACTATTTTCTAAATCCAAATGCATTGACATAATTTTGTCAACGTTGTACTAATTTTTCTCCTATTGTAGCAACTACTATAGACATATTTTTATATTTCAAGCTTTTTGTTAGGTCTGTGAAATATTGTGATATGTACTAGGTCCTTTATGGTGATGTTTCTTTACAGCTGTTGTCAGAGTCTAACTTTGTTCAGTTTAGGCACTATTCATGGTAGTGGTGGCCCTGTAGTAGTCATGCTTAGCCCCTGGTCTCATTGTTTATAGTTAGAATAGTTAGTCTATGTTCTATCTATTTTCTGCAACTCTGTCTATTTGCTTAGCGGTTGTATGGATTTCATATGGAACTGGGCCTTTGTTACTAGTTGTAGATCTACTTATACTGTTGCTTGAGGTACTACATGGACATGGTTGAATATGGCCTTGTCATTGTACATTGACATGCTTGAATTCGGGAATGTCCCTATACATGGACATGGCCATATTTGTCCCTATCCATGAACAGGGACAGGTCTGAATTCAGGCCTGTCCCTGTACATCGTCAGGGCCGAACAAGGCCCTATCAACATTCTAAACTCAAATTTTTAACTAAAAATTTAAATTTTCTAAACATTAAACATTTAAACATATTTGAAATTCGGCCCTGTTTAAAAATTAAAAATTCGGCCCTGCCTAAAAATTGAAAATTTAGCCCTGTTTAAAAATTGAAAATTCATCCCAATTTAAAAATTGAAAATCCGGCCTTGTTAAAAATCGAAAATTCGGCCTTGTTTAAACATATTTTTAACATGTTTAAAAATTAAAATTTAAACTTATTTAAACATAAGGGACAGAGCCATACTCGGCCATGTCCATGTACAGGTATAGGCCCGAATTCGGGTTTGTCAATGTACATGGACAAGGTCGAATAAGGCCCTGTCAAAAATAAAAAAATTAACTTCTATACTATTTAAATAGAAATTTAAAAATTAAACCAGAAATAGAAATTTAAAATTTAAATTCTAAAATTCCAAACTAACTTTAACTTCTAAATTCTAAATTCTACATGGACAGGGCCGATTTACTTTATTTGTCAAATTATGCAATTTCTTCTTTGTTCTTTGCTTAACAATTATTTTATTTCATATCTTGTTTTTACAGCAGATCAAGGTTTTATTTGACGAGATTAAAATTTGTTTTGGTTTCTTTTTTCACAGTAAAAATTGGTCCAAGTACATGGACATAGGGTACCTAAAGGGCGTTTAAGGTATATTGTAAATTGACAGGGGCATATTCGGCCCTGTCCATGTACAGGCACAGGCCCGAATTCGAGCATGTACCTATACATGGACAGGGACGAAAGCAATCTAAATAAAAATTTAAATCCTAATTTAAAAAACTAAATTCTAATTCTAAAATAAATTCTAATATAATTTCGATTTTGTTGTAAACTTCAAAATTTATACACATTTAAACATTATGGACATGGCCATATTCAGCCCTGTCCATGTATAGGTACATGCCTAAATTTGGGCCTATACTTGTACACGGACAAGGCCGAATATGGTCCTGTCAACAATCTAAAAAAAAATCTAAATCCTAACTAAAAATCTAAATTGTAATCAAATTTAAATTATAATCTAAAATCTAATTCTAATCTCAACATACCTAAATGTCACCCGCTGCTCCAATGTCCACAACACTGTCACTACTCCAACATATACCGCCTATCCACCCACAGCAAACGCCCCCAGCAAATGCTAACAACAACAACAAACGTCAAACTCTCTCTGCACAAGATATGAACTCGCAAAAACTGTGAAAGGTGCAATGTGCGGGTAATATATAAACATTTGTTCGGATGAAAGATGTTTTGGCCGAAAGATATTTTGGTCGGAATATCTTTTGGCCGAAAAGATGTTACTAGATAAAAAAATATCCGTCCAGCTAAAATTTTACACGGAAATCGAGGGCATTGTTAGGGTGTCGCTCGATTTGACATTCAAAGGTTCGATTGAAAGTGTTTTCGATCGAGAAAAAAAAAATAGTTTGGCCGAAGAAATGATTTTCAGAATTTTGGAGACCCGATTGTCACGAAAGTGTAACCCACCTTCATGATTCCACCCTTGAGTTTTCCACTTTGGCATAATTTGGGGTTTTTGGTTCACACGAAACTTGTGGTTTCCAGCATACTTGGTTGCGAAGACTAGGAGATCGCAAATTTTTTGGATGTTGTCGGGGACCACAATGACTTGAGGTGGAGGAGGATGAAAGGTCTTCAACTAGAAATGTGCAAAGACCCTCTCCCAAGTCCTTAAGGAGATAGAACTTGGGGTTTGTTTGGCACCCAAGTGTTACACTATTTGGGAAAGTGGGTGCCTTGGACATGTGAATATGCCAAGGGGATTTCCCAAGTATGAAATGACTAAGAGATTGGGGTGCGTCGACATGAGGAGTGAAGCAAGGTTGGGGAACATCATTCCCAAGGGGCATGACGGTTGACGAGCATATGGGTTCATTTTGCCGACCGAGTCCACGAAGGTGTACGACGTTTAGTTTGGGCATCCGACTTTGCGAAGGGGTGTGATGATTTGTTTGGACACATGAGCTCACGAAGGGGCATGACACCCCCAAAGGATGTGACAGTTCACGATGGTGACCTTTGGAGTCCCTATAAGAGAACAATGGCACACAACCAAGGAAGGAAGATTTGGAGAAAAAAAAGAGCAAGATCAACATTGTGATTCTGAGGCATACTTAGATGAAGAGGGGTGAGCTCCCTTAAGAATCCAGGTTTCTCCACATGGGAGGACTTGTGTTGTCTTAAAGTGATTTTGTCGAAAAGTTGGGGCGACCTTCTTTTTGGTTGAATTTGGGGGAAGTTTTGTCGCAAGTATTAGGAGGCATACTAGGAGACAGTACTTCAGGCCTATGTAAAGCCTTGCAGTAGAGAAGAGGCAAGATTCGACTAGACACATTGTAGAAACGTGACAATATAATTTTGTTAGTATTTTTAGTTTTTTCAGCTTAAACTTATAAAATACTAAGTCTTCACCTTTTCTTAAATATCAAATACACTATTTTAAATATTTGATGAAGTATTTGTAAGCTTCTTCGAAATACCAAACACATGTGGTTTTAAATATCTAATAAAGTATGTGTAAGGTGAAAACTGTATAATGTTTTCATTTATTTTAAAGTTGGATTTACATTTTAAAAAACAATAAGTAATATCAATTTTGAGATTATAAGAGTTTAGTAAATCATAAATGTATGTAGATCATAAATGCATACTTAGAATAACCAATTTTCATAACGAACATGTTTAAAGATTTTCGGGGATTATATTTATGATTAAGAAATTTCGTCATGGTGTGTATTTTGTGTTGAGCAAATAAACCCAACACGAGAGAAGTGACGTTGGATGTTTTATAATCTTGTGATCACAGAGAAACAACCAAGTCAAATGCAATCTACGCAAAGGAGAGAAGTATGCCACCAATACAATATATCATTGAAACCATACGACATGTATATATCAATTTTATAAATCAGCGACAATCAGAAGCGGGCGGCGATCCAGTAGGAATACTGCCTATATACTCTCTCCGAGTAACAACCACTTAAAAGCGGGTGATATTCTTGCATCACCTCCGCTTCGTTGCTTCTGCGTTAGTCCTGGACTAATTACCCTTCTTGCACACCAAACTATCTTAGAATTGTAGTCCTTCAAATGTCTGGCCGAATTGCCAATCTGCGGGAGCGACGTTATACGAAGTGATGGTTCTGCCATTGCTGGTGGTGACCTGAAAGGAGATACTCTGCCCATCCAAATAGGAGTTGCTCTGCCAATTCTGTCCCCAGTTGCGGGACATTGACTGCCAACCAGTGTTGGAACCTTTGATGGAGACCGCTTCGACATCCCCTGCACCTCCTACRTTTGTAATGAGCACCAAATTGAAGTAGGAGTGCCCATTTATTGTGAATCGAACTCCTCCTTTCCTTGCGCATGGTACTCTGCACACATGTATATCAACCTTGCAGCTTAGCATTTCATCCCAATTACAGTCAAGTTGGGAATAGATTTTCAGGATTGAAGAAGAGGAATATARCGTGGACAGACTAATTAGAGTAATAATTAATTACCTTCTGAACATGATGGGAACAATGCCACTTCTGTATATCGCAATCTGTTGAAAAGCAGGTTGAGCCATGTCGAAGTGCTGCAGAGGTGGATTGCACCATCCTCCATTGTCGTTGGGAAGAGCATTATTCGGGGGGCAAAAGTTGGTAGCAGTAACTGTCACAGTGCCCGGTAGACACCACTGAGGGTCGGACTGGTCGTTGCATTTCATTTCGTAGCAGGCTCCGCAAGTAACCCCATTGTTAAAAAGCGCCGTGCTCAGAGCTGCAGTGTTCGTTCCATAGCCTTGGCTATACAAATTACCGTATCCGCACGCACCACCTGTTAAATTAATTTCAACATGGAATTGCTTAGCCAACACATGGCATTAAAACGAAACTGGAARATCAGTAGATTCAAAACAAAACTTTTGAGACGTCCATAAGAGTGGAGTTTTGCCGAACAGTGGACTTACCCATTGTCCCGGAGGCATCGCTGCCACCGTAAAATGTTGCATGTGCGGATTGCCAGTCGCTATCTAGGGCATAAGCTGCAGCAGCTATCCACAAGAAACCTAACATTGTAGCCAGTTGTAGAGGCTCCATTTCACAAGGAAAGGAATGGCCGAAGAGTTCACCTTAATTGATATCTGAGTGTAGAACTAAGTAGAATAGAAATCAAAATCGATATCTGGATCGATATTTGATTCAGATATCGATATTTGTTTGGTAGACTAAGAGAAATCTGCAGATATATAGACTGGGGAGGTGGATGAGCTGCTTTCTCCCGACTCTTTTATCAGTCAAGATTTCCTCAGCGGACTGCGGTACCAACCGGATTGTGCGGAAACGGGAGTACCCACCGGATTCGTACAGGGAGGTGCATGAGCTGCTTTCTCCTTACTCTTTAATTAGTCCAGATTTCCTCTGGGGTACCCACCGTATTGTGCGCATTCAAACAAAGGGTCGCGGAATTCGTATCCCGCAATGGGGGCCAGATCTGCACATGGGGTTCTAGAATTGCAATGATGAAGGAAGTGCTTCTGGACCATATTATAACCGACACTTTTTCCAACGTTGAGAAGGTGCGACATCGTTGCCGACATTTATTTACTTTTGTTGCCGAATGTATATATTTGTCGCAACTGAATTGATAAACGAGGCAAAGTGTTTGTTGGTATCTTCCCTCCCTTCAATTTAGGGATTATTTTTCTAAATTACATTACTCCATTCATTGGTAAGTGAGTAGCAACATAATACCCCGTTTTGTCCAATGGAGTCGGCACCGAATCTTGAAATGATGTAGAAAAGAGCTGCAAAGAAACACAAATTTCCGTTTTTTTCCACGGAAGTCGGGATCGAATGATGGAGTGCAAAGTAGATAGAAAAGAGCGGCAAACTTTGAGCATAGATAGAGTAGTCGTAAATGCTTCTTCTAAAATCTTGACCTAACAAGTTTTTGTTTGGAATCTCTTAAAAGATTGTTAGTCCATCGGAATTAATACGATAGATTATGTGAATGGTGTTATGATAACGTGGATTACATTTGATAGAGATAACTGTGATACAGACTCATCGCTCAGTTGAATCTCTTATCAAATTAGAAGTTTTGAAAAAGGTAGAGGTGAATTAATTGGTAATTAAATTTAAATAAATGAATAAATTTAATAAAATTTAGTAATTTGTTGGTTAAGTCGATAAAATTTGATTATGATTTTTTTTTAAATTTAAATTTATTTAAAATAATATATAATTGCAAAATTGCAAAAAACCTAAACGGTTTATCAAGTTTGAGGTTCTCAAAAAAAATTACTAAGGAAAATTGATGAGTAAATTAATAAATAGATAAATTTCAATAAATAAATAAATTTAATTTTTTTAATAATTTGATATTTAAATAAAATAATTATTTTAATAAATAACTTTTTGTCCCCGGATGGAGTGCCATGCGGAGTAGGGTGGGCACCTGGAGTAGCGCCAGGAGGGGCCATTAATGGTGGCCAACCGCCTTCATATCCCCACTAGTTATGAGGGGCATCAATTTAGTCGGCCTCCACCCTTTGACGAGGCCTCTCACTAGCGTGAGTAGATTGGCCAGCCAGAGCATTAAGCCCACGGTCTTAATGGATACAACCACCATTTTCACCCTTATCAACCTTCTTGGTGGCTTTGGGATGCATTGGGAGCTTACGGAGTCGAGCAAGCACAACAGCGCAGGGGAAGTTCTGGCTCTCGTCCTCGTTCTCACCATGCCACGAGCAAGAGGAAGACCCCGTAGAGGCACAGGGTGGTACGCGGCCAACTCACGGCGAAAAAGGCATAAGAATTTCGAGCGAGCAAAGAAGTAGACTAGCCCCCCAGAACATATTTTGAAGAAATTCCTTTGACAGAACTCCCCCACAATTTTTCTGAAAGTCGCATGTTCACGGTTCCGGACAATTGGAACCCCCCTGCGTGTTTTGGAGCAGAAGCACTGCCTCCCCACCCGCAAGAAGCACACGGTCCCAACAACTCTCCCATTGAGGAATTTGCCACTTGTCTGGTACAGGAAGAGCTGCCGGAAGGCAACGAGGAATTGAAGCCACAACGAACGTAGCAAGCACACCAGGAGGAGGAAGATGAGCAAAACTCGCCACCCCAGCCACTAGTTCTTCACCCGGAGCACCTGAACCTGATTTTCGAGGTCCGCAGCATGGTGGACGACCAAATCTTCAGAGTTGTCCACATTAACCAACACCTGGACATGTTGTATGCCGCCTACTCCAGCGCCACCCCACGATGACAATGTCCCACATGCGATCATCTCTATGCCATTCCTGTTAGACACGGCAAGGAGAAGGACGACTACGAGGACACCGATTAATAGGTTCTCTTGTTCAACATTGTCAAAACTCTTTCTCTTTTTTGATGTTTATCAGAGTTGTAGCTCTTCTAGCTTATAGTCATGGTAGCGATAGCATAGGCATTATCAAACTATTGTTGAAACTGACCATGCACCCTGGTCTCCTCCAAGCAGAGTGGCAAAACAATGTTTTGAATTTACATACTAATTCGGACTGGCCAACTATCTCTATTTCCTTGACAGGCGGGACAGTTGACACCTCCATGTCATAGTGTAACTTTGAAGTATTAATATAATAAAATCTGTTTTTACTTTAAAAAAAAAAAAATTGCTTTTATTTAAAATTTATTTATAAATTAGAGCATATTTTTTTTCAAAAAATTAATAAATCAATAACAACTTCAATCACTTGAAAAAATTAAAAAATGGAAACCAAACTTTAGTCACTTTAAGAATATTATCCACTTATTCCAATATCTTTATGAAATTTTTCCATGAAATGTATAACCGTACGCTTTATAATATTGGTAAAAAAATTACATGCATTTGAGTTCACATTCACTTTTATAAAGAGCTAACTCTCAAACACCAAAGTGACCACCTCAATATAACATAATTTTAGTCCATTTTACAATTTGTCATTTTTCTTTTAAATTCCTTAACTAGATATCTCACTTGTCAAAACCTCGGGCTTACATGTAGTGCTTTGTAAACTTTGTTCCCTCACACAGTATTACAGCCACATGCTTAGTTATTTCTTATAAAAAGGTGTTTAACAAGTTTCAAACATTAATAATGTTTTCTATGTTAAAGTACACACGGAGATATAAGATAAACGAACGTTTTGTGTAGAGCATAATAATCTTAATATCAAGGGATTGCAACATAGTCCATCTGTTGCAGCATATATACCTAAGATATGAATAATTTGGTATATATGAGAGAAGAAATTGTGAAACCCTTGCTCAT
>ML802875.1:126856-148925 GCA_009831015.1 Picea engelmannii | reverse complement strand
ATATATTAGTGTAATAATAAACAAGTTATGGTCTTAGAGGTTAATAGCATTGTGTTATCTTGAATGTTTTCACAGAATGTAATATTTTCTAATGTATACAAGTTTTTAATATACAATGAAATATTTACCAGTCTTTGTCTTTACATCAATTACAGGTTCATCATATAAATACTAATTTACATCAATTACAGGTTCATCATATAAATACTAATTTACATCAATTACAGGTTCATCATATAAATACTAAGATTTTTCTTTGGTGATATTTTCCATGGATATTTGCTTGAAATTCTGTAAGAAATTGTTAGATTTGTAGATTTGAGTGATTATTTTTGTATAATGCTAGTGTCTTTCATCATGCTATTTCTACACTCAAAAATGGATTTTAAAGATTTACTTCGTGAAAATTTACTTCTCAACATTCCTGCAAAAAAGCCAAAAAGTAGAACAGTTAGACAATGTCAAATTCCATATTAATAAATAAATAATATTTACTAAAAAGAGTAAATAAATAAAAAGTATTTACTAGCGAAAGTAGAGTAAGTGTATGATTCAGTGAAATTAATTGAATTCCATATTCCATATCAATAAATAAATAATATTTACTAGCAAGAATAGGATAAGTGTATGATTGGTGTTATATTAGTCTTGTTATAATTTTAAATAATAATAATTATCAATTTCTAAACCAATCTATAAACCTATCCTTCTAAACTTGCAAGAGGCAGGGACTAAGCTGCCATGGCAGCTCTTGTTGATAAAAGTATTATTTTAAAAACAATGTAAAATATGAGTTTAAAAGTGTTTTGGAGTGGAATGACTATATGCTAAAGTATTTAGTTAATGTTGTAATATTACATTTATAAGATACAAAGGTTTATAGTTAAGATAAATTATTAGAAACATACAATAAAATTTTTGATATGTACAAAGATAACTATTGAATGGTGAATTTATGAGTGAAAATAACACATATTAGAAGATGATGTAAGTTCAATAAACATATAGATAACATATTTAATAGATTTCTAGAAAAAATATTTGGAGTAGAAATCATTATTTTCTCATTCACACTATAAAAATATTACAATACTTTTCAATAGCAACCTAACCAATGAATTGTATGATTTGATAGTGACCATAGAATATGGGAGCTAATTTCTGGAGAACTTTATAGTTAAGTAATGTTTATTTATAAGGTTGCAAATGAAGAAATATTTGATCCCCTTTACTAAAGGAACATTAAGATCTATGTTGATTAACTTGTTATTTCATTTTATTTTGCGCCATAACCAAGTTGTCTTTGATGATACGGATAATGTCTTCCATGGTATGAATGATTCTATCTAACACGTGAACCTTAGAGTTGCCTGGTACATAGGATGCCACTGATAGGGGTTTTGGTCCATAAATAAATTCCTATGGTGTCATTTTGGTAGCTCCATGATAAGTGATGTTGTACCACCATTTGGAAAGGGGAAGTCATTATGCCCATTGGAACAATTTTTCGGAAGCAAAGCATCTCAAATAGGTTTCTAAGCACTTGTTGACCACTTATGTTTAATTATCAGTTTGAGGATGATATGCAATGCTCATATTTAGTTGCGTTCCTTGAAGTTTAAATAGGTCTTGTCAAAATTTTCTACTGAATCTAGGGTCCCGATCCAAGATGATGGAAGTGAGCATACCATGTATCTTAAAGATCTGATCCACAAAGACTCGATTCATTGAGAAATGAGTGACGGGACAAGCTAGGGCATAAAAAAGAGCATCTTATGAAAAATCGTCAACAACCACCATGATGATTAATTTGTTTCCTACTTTTGGGAATCCCGTGATAAAATCCATTGAAACATCTATCCAAATTTGTGTTGGGATTGTTGGAGATATTACACACACCTAGGATTTTCCTTGTATTTTATTTTCCTAAGTTTATTTGGCTATGTTGAGGGTCCCTTAGTCTAATATATTCTCCCCTCATTGAGAATATTATCCCCTAGACAAGGGTGCCACATACTATCCGGTCAATTCTCAGTTACCATTCAATTAGACTAGTTGAGTGAAGTGTTTCATGTCAATGTTGGTTTTATCACCAAGTGTTGTATGCTAACCTTGGAATAATCACCAGTGAAGTGAATGCGACATGTGTGAGTGATATCCTCCTTATTTCACTCCAGTTTGTCTAGTTAACTGATGATCACATGGCCAATTAACTAGGACTAGGTAGAAGTTGACTCCAGTGACTGCTAGTGTGTGTCAGATTTCTCTAGAACACTCACAATGCACATTAGTTGACCACTATGGAGAATTAGTTGTGTGATATAGAGTATATCTTTTGTATTGTATTATTTTTCTCATTTGGTTAATATAAATCCTTTCTCTCTTTGCTCCGTTTTTTTTCTTCTCTTCACACCATTTTGCAAGATGTGTATGTTTGATTATTAGCTAGATCTTATGTGTAGGTATCTCGGAAACTCTACATGGTATCAGAGCCCACAAGACACTAGAAAGGATCATCACCAACACTCTTTTGCAGGTACCACAGATGAAACAAGGCAGCAACAAAGATGGAATTTCCCACATCTTCCATTCTAACGCCATATAACTATTTCGAATGGAAGACAAGAATTATACTCCATCTCATGGGTAAAGGTTTGCATAGGATAATCATGGCCACATATAAATAAAACCCACCTCAGCAATGGAAAAATACAAGTACCTAAATCGCATGGATGAGGCTCACAATCTCCTATGTATGACTATTTCTCCTGACCTATGGTTTCACATCGACGCATGCAAGACACTAAATGAGATATGGAATACCTTACAAGGACTCTTTGGAAAGAAGGATTAAAGGATTAGAAGTAAAAATTGTGTCTCTATCTGAAATGATGGTTTTAGGCAACCCATGCATTATGAAAAAATCCTTCTTAAAACTTTCTGCAATATTAATAGCTTTATAAGTGGATTTTATCAGGAGAAAATTTGTTTTTTTTGTAAGTTTATCAATCACAACCATAATCAAATCATTGTGTTTCTTTTTTATAGGTAAATCGGTGATGAAATCCATATTGATCACTTCCCATTTCCACTCTCGAATGGGCATAAGTTGTAGCAATCCAGCCAGGTGATGATGCTCTACTTTAACATGTTGGAATTATAAACATATAGCAATGTATTCAGCCACTTATATTTTAATTTTAGGCCAAAAATATTCTTTCTTTAATGTTTTTATTGTCTTTTGATACCCCGGATGGCCTCGATGTGGTTTCTTTTGAACTTCTCCTAGAATTAAGTTTTTCAATTCTGCATTATTTGGCACACAAACTCTGCTCTAATACAAAACTAAAACTTATGGGCTGCAATTGAATTTTTATCCCTTGCTATTTAGAGAATCAGTTTGAATTTTTTCTTGAATTTGTTTGTGTTCCTCGTCTCTTTCTACTACCAATTCAATTTTTTGTTTCAAATCAGACTGGATTTTGCTACTAACAATTGCATTTATCTTCATACTAAGGGTATCTTCTACCTTGTTTTCCTTTCCTTTAATATGTTCAATATCAAAATCAAATTCGTTTAGGAAAGCCAAACACCTAGCCTGCCTGGAATTTAAGTGATTTTGATCAAAGAAATGTTTAAGACTCTCACTATTTGTTTTCAACACAAAATTATTTCCTAACAAATAATGTCACCACATTTTAAGAGCATGGACAATAGCAGTAAATTCAATATCATGTGGAGCATAGTTTTCTTGATTATATTTTATCTTTCTTGACTCATATGCAATTACACGTCCTTCCTGCATTAGTAATCCCCCTTATCCTTCCTTGGATGCATTTGTACATACTACAAAATATTTATGTGGATCTTCTACTTTCAATATGGGTGCAACAGTTAATAACTGTTTTATTTTTTCAAAACTTTCCTAACAATTTTCTATCCACTTAAACCTAGTTCCATTTTTTTGTAAATAAGTAATAGGGTAGGCCAATTTTGAAAACCCTTCAATGAATATTCTATAATAACCTATAATTCCCATAAAAGACATGATATTCAAAATGTATTTTGGAACTAGCCAATCTCATATGGATTTGAACTTTTCATGGTCGACAACAATTCGATATCTAGAAATCACATGTCCTAAGTCTTGTACCTTTCTCTGATAAAATTCGCACTTGGTATATTTTTCATACAACTAATGTTCCCTTAAGGTTTGAAAAACCAACTTTAGATGTTCTTCGTGTTCCTCCTTTTTTTTTTAATAAATCATGATATCATCAATAAAAACTATCACAAACTTATCCAAGTATTTTCTTAGCACACTGTTCATAAGGCACATAAACATTGTTGGACCATTTGTTAGTCCAAAGGGTACCACTATGAATTAATAATATCCGTACATGGTTCTAAAAGAAGTTTTATGTATGTCTTCATCTTTTCTTCTGATATGGTGATACCATGATCTTAAATCTATTTTAGAGAATATTTTAGCCTCTCCAACCTGATCAAACAGTTCGTCAATACGGGGTAAAGGGTAGTTAATTTTAATTTTCATTTTGTTAAATTGTCGATAGTCAATGCACAACCTAAAATTTCCATTCTTCATTTTCACAAATAGAACCAGTGCACCCCATGGAGACACACTTGGTTTGATATATTGTTTGTCCAGAATCTCTTGAAGCTACATTTTCAAATTAATTAGTTCAGAAACACTCATCCTATATGGCGCTTTGGAAACTGGTGTCGACCCTAGTACCAAAAATATTGTGAAATATATATCCCTTCTAGGAGGTAGTCCTGGAATTTCTTCTAAAAACACATCCTAAAATTTACTTAATATATGATCATTAGTTAGTAAATAGTGAGCCCTCTTTTCTAAACTTTCATTTATGTGTACAAAATATATTTGACAACCCTTTATTGCATTTCATTTCAAATGTAAAGAAGAAATGTGCCTCACTGACACAACACGCGGTATTCCCTTAATGATTCTATTTTGTCCCAGTTCATCCAAGCAATCAAAAGTTTTATTTTTACAATTCACTATGGTTGCATGCTTTTCAATCCAATCCACACCTATGATTATATCATAGGATCCCAAAGGTAATATATTCAAATCCACACTTGTTTCCATCCCATCTAGTGTTATCATGCAATCTTTGACCAATTCAACTACTTTTCATTTAGTACTGGTGGCTAATTGAACTAACTAAGACTTATTATGTTTTACTTTGTTCAATTTGTAGTTCTCTACAATTATAGGAGAAACATAGCTTAAACTTTCACTAGGGTCAATTAAAATAGAGACAAAAATTTGATTTATCTTACCGTCAACTTCTACCATGGAAAATTCATGGTCAACCTGTCAATTTTCCAAGGCCGCATTAATCATCTGATTGCATCTTGCCATATCATTAACTATTACATTCTTTTAAACATTATGCACTACCAAATTTTTGTTCTTATTCAAAGGAAAATATCTATATAGGTGAGGTTCCTTGCAACCCCATCATTGCAATGGTGGTATGGTTGGTTTTTTCACTGAATTGGTTGGTTTACTTTTATTATGAACTGATACACTTTGTTGTTGTCCACTAAACCTGTTGTCTATGACAGGTGCAATGTGGGATGTATGGAACGGGTATTTAAATTATTTATTTATGATATCAAAATTGTTGTTTTTGTTCTTATCTTGCCATGTTTTCTTATGTTCATACTTTTTTTTAAACCATGTATAAGACTAATGAAGGCCCCATCACTCAATAGAGGTTCACGTGACCTCCTGGTCTAGAAACGTTCTAGTCGAGAGATGAAATTAGCTCACAGGATACCTCTGAGCCCTAAATGTTAATGCACATGTCCTTAAACCTTCTTCTCAAGTGTAATTTTTCCTTTTTGGGAGTCCCTAAGCGTTTACAAAGCCTCCTCGGAGATTGAGGGCCAAAACCGTGGGCCAAAGCTTCAAAACCTGAAAGTTTCGGGACATTGGGACTTTTCTATCCTCTTATCTCTTAATACCAACTTCACGAACTGTCAAACACTAGGTGCCTAAATTAATGGTCCCTAATGACCACTAAGATCGATGACTCAGATGATGTCCTTCGAGATTTGATGATTTTCGATCACACCAACACACACACAATACCCATGAATTGTCAATCACCGAAAAGGGACATATATGATGACTCATATTCTTCCACTAGATCGACGAATCTCAGTTGTTTTTTGCAATCCTGGCTTCGGTGATTTCTTCACAACCTCTTTTTTCTAATATTCTCCCGGATCACTGAATTTTTTTTTCATCGAGTCTCAAATCGATAGTCCTCAAGCTTCGATCAAATAGACAATCTAGATCAATTCTCTTTGGGATTTGGTGATTTCTGTTGGTCATCAAACAACATAACATTTTATATCTCCTGATGTCTAAATTCCAAACAAGTTCTCCTTCTTCCATGTGTCCCCTCCTAAATCGACGACTAGGATGCCTTTCGGGACTTCATTGATTTTCTCCTTGTCTGCATAATGCTTTGATTTCACTGAAGTGTCAAGTTCACAAACTGCGAGATATTGCGCCACGCATCCTCTCCAATGGATGGTTGGGATTAAATTCAAGGCTTTAGGCCTTCGCGATTCTCCACAACACCATGCTACGTTTTATCCGGAGTGTCGAACCTCTGAACCTCTGAATCTGCTGCCATGTACCCTTCATGAAATCAACGATCAAGATATACTTCACGCTTCAGGACTCCGAAGATATTGACCTCCTCTTCCCACTATTATCCTAGAGTATCTATCCTCCAGAATTATTGATCTGACGATGCATGTACATTACGATGGATGAACTAGATGAACTCTGGCCTTCAGGACTTTGGGATTCCTCCACTCCTTCTTCCACTGAAATTATAATCCTCTGGAGTACATGATTTGTTGACACGTGTCCTCATATTTTGGATGGCGACGATTCACTTCGGCCTTCGAGACTTTGGGGATCCTGATTTCTCAACATGCCAAATTCTACAAATGCACGAAGTCTGAAGGACTTTCTTGATTAACCCACATGCAACACCTCCTAATCCGACTGATGTCCATGCTCCTAAAAATTGACGAATGGATATTGACCATAGATGTTGATCCTCGATAATTCCTCCTTTTAAACTTGATCTACGAATTCTCTGAACACGCTAAGTCTCGAATATTTACAGGGTTAAAACCCGTGCTATTTATATATATCTAAGGGTGTAAAAATACCTGGACCCTCCCGAATAGATCTCCATCGTTTAAACTTTAAATAAGCTAGTCTTCTCCTCCTTGAATATTCTAACCGCTATCTTTCTTGAGCTTTGTCTGCGTGAGATAAATAGAAGCTCTTGCACCCTCCTATGCGCTCCTTTGATACTTTAAATTGATGGACTTGGAAAGTTTCTAAGTCCCTCCTATGGAAATTTTATACTTTGTATCTCTTCTAAGGTTTGTTCCTCCGAGGTTTATAGACCTATAGTGCACTCCTTCCATCCATAAAACTTCTGATGAATTTCAGAATTCAATATTTTTTAGAAACCTTTAAACTTATATATTTTTGAAGAAAATATCTTCATGCACTCCTTGCGTTTGTCTCCACTGAAACTGCTTCAACACTTAAAGAAATGTTTTTCCCGATGCACTCTGTGCATGGGTCTTTTCAAATCTCGGCACTCCACTGAGGAACTATGCGATCTTTGCACGTCAACTAAACAATTGTGCACTCCTTGCACTTCCAATGTAAATTCATGTTATATCTCCTGGGCTTCTGAGTCTATCTCGACTTGGCCTATGCACTCTTTGCGAGAACTATGAACTCCTTTCACCAGGAATCTCAGAAGAGATAAAAAATGAAACTTACAGAAAAATTGAAAAGTTTCCACACTTAACCATGAAAAACATATTCATTCATAAAAGATACATAAATAGATAAAACACAGAGATCATAAAGAAACATCACATGTACTCAAATAACTTAGATGAACACAACACCATTCAATTGGAATCCAACCTCTCTTCTTGTATTCATTCAGTAAAATATGTATATTGACTCATACAATTCTCTGCAACTCGTCATAAGATTCAAAAACTCTCTCACGAATAATAATAACATTCAACAACAACTACCATATTCAACAACGTCATTTGGGCATACAATACATACATTTATACAAATAGGGCCTTCTCGTGATTTCCCTCCAGACTACCTTAGATTTATCCTATCATAGTTAATTCATCCATATACTAAGGACTATTACATTGAATGGCGATTCCATTCATATATGTTTCAATAATCAGTATCTATACAACTTTATCTCCTAATTAAAATGATTACAATCTTTGGCGGCCTTATGTGATGAATCTTGCCTCAAAATATTTTACAGCTTTAAATTACAATCTTTTCAAAACATAAAGATGCGCTCCTCCTTGAAATTTAAAAACAACTTCAAATTTGTGCATTGGGTGTTGAGTAGTCCTCCACATGGCCTCTTTAATGTTGATGGCGATGCTCCCGTATCATACTTTTCTGGCCAAAAATTCATGGACTCGTGTCCATGATCTCCTGCATCATACTTTTCTGGCCAAAAATTCATGGACTCGTGTCCATGATCTCCTACATTGTTTTTCTATGCTTCTTAATGTCATATTCATTTACCCAACTAGCATCCTTTGTTGGGTGACACTTCCACTTCACCAGGTACTCAAAATAAGTCTTCCTCTCGCTCTTATTACCAATGCTCTGATCTATGATCTTCTCCATTTCTTCATTTTCTATTTTTGGCATCTGCTTCTGCCACCGAATCTCCTTTTGATCATATGATACTCATGTATCATCCATCTTGTAAGGGTACCAGTCTGCAACATTGAATATGGGTGATATTCCCACATCCTCTACCAGCTCAATCTCATATGCATTTGCATCAAAATTTCTAAGGATCTTACATGGTCCTATCTTCTTCATCTTCAATTTGTTATATGTTCCACTTGGGAACCTCTCTTTCCTCAAGTGTGATAAAACTTGATATCCAACTTTAAAATGAACCTCTCTCATTTTCTCATCAACTTGGATTTTATACTTCTGAATGCTCTCCTACATTCGTCTCTTTATCTGATCATGAAGCTTCTACATCTCTACAACAAAGTATTCTGGTCATGCACTTCTGAAATCATCATGTTTCAAATCCCTTTATTCTAAAATTTCCTTCGAATGCATTCTATACACTATTTGAAATGGACTTTTTCTAGTGCTTCTGTTTAGAGAATAATTATAAACATACTCTTCCTGTGGTAGAATATGATCCCACTAGTTATGATGTTCAGTGACCAAACTCCTCCACAAATTACCTAAGATTTGATTTACCACCTCAATCTATCCATTTGTCTAAGGGTGATATGTTGAACTGAAAGACAAATTTGTCCCCAACATTTTCCATAGGGTTCTCCAAAAGTGTCCTACAAACTTGGTATCTCCGTCTGAAACTATATGGATGGGAAAGCCATGCAATCTCACAACTTACTTGAAAACTAAATTGGTTATTTGGGTAGCATCACTGGTTTTTTGGCATGGTATGAATTGTTCCATATTTGAAAATATGTCAAACACAACAAATATGGAATCACTCCCCCTCTAGGTTATTGGCAATCCTAACACAAAATCCATGCTTATTGCATCCCATGGCCTATCTCAGATAGGAAATAGCTTATACAGACCAATGCTTCGCTGCTTCCCTTTTGCATACTGAAAAAGTCTACATCTGTCCACAAATTTATTCACATTAGATATCATGCCTAGCCAATGGTATGAATAACTTAGTTGTGCATAAATCTTGTCATGGCCAAAATGTCCAGCCAATCCTCCACTATGTTTTTCTTTCAACAGGTTGTCTCTCATTGAGCATTTTGGAATATAGAGATGGCTTCCTTTGAACAATATTCCATATTGAATTAGATATTCTATCCACTGACGTATGTCCCTTAGAAAAGGGTTCTCACATGCTTTATAAGCCTCTTTAAAATTTGTATCTTCACGTTAAATTTCCTTAATGTGTTCAAACCCTAAGGTATCCGCTTGAAATTCCTGCATAATCAGACATCTCCTCCTCAAAGCATCAACAACTTTGTTAGTTCTACCACTAATGTGCTTAGTAAAAAAAGTAAAATTATGCATTTATTCTACTCATTTAGCATGTCTTTGGTTTAACCTTTCTTGTTTAGTTATGAATTGTAAAGCCTGATTATCAATGTACAAGACAAACTCCTTTGGAATGAGATAGTTCCTCCACTTTTTTAGAGCTTGTATTACAACATAAAACTCTTTATCATATGTTGATTATTTTCTCTTAGTTTCATTCAAATTCTCACTGAAATGAGCAATTTCCTTATTGTCTTGGCTCAAGACTACACAAATAGCTACTCAACTAGTATCACAGCTCACTTGAAATATCTTCTTGAAATCTGGCAAAACCATAATGTTTTGTTATCTTTTCCTTCAATACTCTGAATATTTTTTCAACTTCCTCTTTCCAATTAAAACACTTTTGCTTCTTCTTTATGGTGTCCATCATAGGTGCACAAATGCCATTTAAATTCCTGATGAATTTCCTATAAAAACTTGTTAATCCATGGAATCTCCTCACCTCAAATATACTCCTTGGAGAAGGCCATTATTTTATTGCCCCTACCTTCTCTGGATCCATATCCAATTCATTTGAAGAGATCACAAAACCCAAGTATATGAGTTTTTTCTTTATGAAAGAACATTTCTTGCTTATCAACAACTTCTCTTGCTGCAACCTCCTCATCACTAATGTCAAATGCCTTAAGTGCTCTTCTTCAGTTTTATTGAAGACTAGGATATCATCCAAATACACAATTACAAACTTACCTATGAAGTCTTTGAGTACTTCATTAATCAATCTCAATAATTTGCTTGGGGAATTTGTTAATCCAAATGGCATAACAAGCCATTCATACAACCCTTCATTTGTCTTGAATGTTTTATTCCATTAATCTCCTTCTCTCATTCTTATCTAATGATAGCCACTCTTCAAGTCTATCTTGGAAAAATGATTTTCCCCACTCAAGAAATCCATCAAATCATCCATTCTGGGTAAAGGGAACCTATACCTAATGGTAATCTTCTTGATGAATCTAGAATCTGTGCACATTCTCCAACCTCCATCCTTATTTGGACTCAACACACTTGGTGTTGCACATGAACTCAAACTTTATCTAACCAAACCCTTATCCAACAAATCTTGGACTTGATTCTTGACCTCTTCATTCTCTTTAGGTGTCAACCTATATGCTTCTTTGTTTGGAAAAATTGCTTCTGGAATAAGGTTAATGTGATGATTAATACTCCTAATGGGTGGAAAAGAGTGAGGTAACTCATCCACCACAATATTAGAAAAATTATCCAATAATTCTTGAATCTCTATAGGTAGAACATCCACATAATTAGTTTTATGGATGACTCTAGGATTTCTCACCACAACAAACTGCATCTCCTGTTCCTTCTTGATTTCATTCAAGAGTTCCTTCCCACTCATGTGAAGTATGCTTGGGCTAGCTTCTTCCTTTAATTTATTATCCTCCATTGGCAGTAACATGTGTGTACGACCATTCTTCTCAAGGGTGTAATTATTTTTTCACCCATCGTGTACGACATTTCTGTCAAATTGACATGGTCTTCCCAACAAAACATGACAAACATCCATGGGTATTACATCACACATAATCTCATCTTCATAACCTCCTATTTTAAATCCAACATTACACTATCAACTTACCATGACTTGGTGTCTCTTTTTCAACCATGATACCTTGTATGGGTTTGTATGTGCGGTTGTCTCCAGCTCCAACTTTTCCACCATTTCTGTGGATACCAAATTATGAGTGCTCCCATTGTCTATGATGACCTTGCATACCATGTCCTTGGTCTTGCAAGATGTCTTGAATAGAATAGAATGTTTCTCTGGACTGGATCTGTTTCTTCTCTCTCTGGATTTAAGAGAATTTTCGTCATCATGAGGGACTTCCCATCTTCCACTGCTTCTGCCTCAAAATTTCTTCTTTAAGATTCAGAAATGTGAGATTCTCCACCTCCTTATTTCTTTTTCCTCTCGGGACATTCCCAAGACATATTCCTTGTCTTTCCACATGCATATAATCTCATTTCTCCTCCTCTACCTCTTCCTCTTCCTTGAGAAAAATATTTTCTTCCACCATGTTGTCTAGCCCTAGAACTTCCTCCTTTTTCTTTAAGACTATGACACTTTCCTGCTTCAGGTTTGGGTTTCTAGAAATTTTCTCAGACAATTACCTTGCCTATTCTTGGACTCTTTCCTATGTTTTGTTGTCTTTATTTCCTGACCAACTTCTTCTCTACTTTTAGTGCTTACTAATAGGAATATTCCACCATTATCATTGTCATCATATTGATTTCCTGTTGGATTTCATATCTCATGCCATTAATATACTTGGAAACCTTTTATTCATCGCTTTCACGATGTCTTACTTTGTTGTTCAATCTTTAAAACTCCTTAGTGTATTCCTTCACTGACAAACCCGTATGTCTCAAGTTATGCAATATCCTAAACAGATTGATCTGATAGTCTTTGAGTATGAACTTAGATTTCAATTTAGCTACCATCCTGTCCCAATTTTTTATTTTTTTCATACCTTTTCTCCTTATATCATCTTTCAATTCATCCCACCATAGTGTGTCATGTCCCTTTAGTCTGGTAACAACATTCTTCACCTTATTTTAATCTTCTATATCTTCATAATCGAAGTACTTGTCTAGAGATATTATCCAATCCAATAGCTCCTCGACATTGAAGTTGGCTTCATACATTTGGATTTCCATGTTTTCTATGGCTCCCATTCTTGCAATAGATTTCAACAAGCGTTCCTCTGCAACATCTCCTTATGTATCCTCTTCTACTTCCATATCTTCACTATCATCTTTGTTGACATCACCAACACCAGGTTCTCTTCTTTGTGTTCTCTACATGGCATCTAATCTCACACATAGTTGCCTCATCTCTTCTTCCATGGCTGGATTTTCTATAGGTCTATCCCTACGTCTTCTTAGTGGCATGGTTCCAAATTTTATTCACACAAAGCTTAATTATGGCTCTAATACCACTTGATGCAGACCCCCTCCCTCAACTTGGGTCTGTGTGACCTCTCAGTCTAGGATCGTTATAGTCGTGAGTTAAAATTAGCTCACAATCTCCCTTTGAGCCCAAAATCTTAATGCATAGGTCCTTAAACCTTCTTCCTGAGTGTAATTTTCCTTTTTGGGAGTCCCTGAGGTCTTACAAAGACATTTCGAAGACTGAGGGCCAAAACCATGGGCCAAATATTCAAACCCCAAAATTTTCGGGACTTCGGGACTTTTCTATCCTCTTATCTCTTAATACCAACTTCACAAACTGTCGAACACTAGGCATCTAAATAAATAGTCCCCAATGACCACTGAGATAAATGACTTAGAGTATATCCTTTAGGCCTCGATGATTTTTGATCGCACTAAAACACACACATAATACCTGCGAATTTTCGATCGCTGAAAAGGGACATATCTGACGGCTCATATTCTTCCACCAGATCGACAGCTCTCAACCTTTTTTCACACTACGGGCTTCAATGAATTCTTTACAACCTCCTTTTTCCACAATTCTCCCAAATTGTGGAAAAGTGCTTTCGCCGAGTCTCAGATTGACAGTCCACAATCTTCGATAAAATGGATGATCTATATCAATTCCCTTCGGGCTTCGGCGATTTCCATTGGTGATCAAACAACAGGACACTTTATATATCCCGACGTCAAAACTCTGAACAAGTTCTCCTGCCTCCACATGTCCCCTCCTAGATCGATGGCTATGATGCCTTTTGGGACTTTGATGATTTTCTCCTTATCTGCACAACGCTTTGATTTCGCCAAAGTTTCGAGTTCCTGGACTACGGGATCTTGTTCCATGTTTCCTCTCCAATAGACGGTTGGGATTAAATTTGAGGCTTTGGGCCTCCGTGAGTCTCCACAACATCACACTATGTTTTCTATGGAGCTCCAGACCTTCGGATATCTGAATCTGTTGCCACATACCCTTCCTAAAATCAACGATCCAGATCTACTTTGGACATAAAGACTCTGGATAGATTGACCTCCTCTTTCCACTATTCTCTCGGAGTATCTATTCTCCAGAATTCTTAATCTGATGATGTGTTTCCTTTACTATGGATGACCCAAATGAACTCCGGCCTTCAGGACTTCTCGAGCCCTCCACTCCTAATTCCATCGAAATACTAATCCATCGGAGTACACAATATGTTGACATGTGTCCTCGAATTTTGGACGGCCACGATTCAATTTGGCCTTCAGGACTTTGAGGGTCTCGATTTCTGCACATGTTAAATTCTATGAATTCATGAAGTCTAAAGGACTTTTCTGATTAACCCATGTGCAACTCCTCCTGATCCGATGACTTTCCACGCTCCTACAAACTCCTGAATGGATCTTGACCATAGATCTTGATCCTTGATAATTCCTCCTTTTGAGCTTGATCTACGACTTCTCCAAACACACGAAGTCTCGAAAACATATAGGATTAAAACCCGCACTATTTATCTCGATCTAAGGGTAGAAAAATTCCCTAGATCCTCCCGAACATATATCCACCGTTCAAAATTTAAATATGCTATTCTTCTCCTCCTTGAAGATTCTGACCACTATCCTTCCTGAGCTTTGTCTGCATGAGATAAATAAAACCTTTGACACCCTCCTGTGCACTCCTATGATACTTTAAATTTATGGACTTAGAAATTTTCTAAGTCCCTCCTGTGGAACTTTTATACCCGCTATCTCTTTTGAGGTTTGTTCCACCGAGGTTTATAGACCTATGGTGCACTCCTTGCATCTGTAAAAATTCTGATGAATTTCAGAATTCGATGCTTTTTAGAAACCTTTAAACTTAGATATTTTTGAAGAAAATATTCTCACCCACTCCTTGCATTCGTCTCCACTGAAACTCCTTCAAAACTTAAACAAGTATTTTTCTCGATACACTCCTTGCAAGGGTCTTTTCAAATCTTGGCTCTCCACTGAGCAACTGTGCACTCTTTTCACGTCAACTAAACAATTGTTCACTCCTTGCACTTCCAATGTAAATTCATGTTATCTCTCCTGAGCTTCTGAGTCTATCTCGACTCGGCCTATGCAATCTTTCCGGGAACTGTGCACTCCTTGCACCAGGAATCTCAGAAGAGAAAAAAAATGAAACTTACAGAAACATTCAAAAGTTTCCACACTCAACCATGAAAAATATATTCATGCATAGAATATACATAAACAGATAAAACACAAAGAGCATAAAGAAACATCACATGTACTAAAATAAATCAGATGAACATAACACCATATAATTGGAATCAAACCTCTCTACTTGTATTCATTCGGTAAAATATGTACATGGACTCAAACAGTTCTCTGCAACTCCTCATAAGCTTCAAAAACTCTCTCACCAATAACAATAACATTCAACAACAACTACCATATTCAGTAGCCTCATTTGGGCATACAATACATACATTTATACAACGAGGGGATTCTCAAGCTTTCCCTCTAGACTAGCTTAGAGCTATCCTATCACATTTAATTCATCCATCTACTAAGGACTATTAGATTGAATGGAGATTACATTCATATATGTGTCGATACTCAGTATTTGTACAACCTTATCTCCTAATTAAAATGATTACAATCCTTGGCGGCCATATGTGATGGCTCTTGCCTCAAAATATTTCACAGCTTTAAATTACAATATTTTCAAAACAGAGAGACGTGCTCCTCCCTAGAATTCAAAAAGAACTTCAAATCCGCACGTTTGGTGTTGAGTTGTGTTCCACCTGGCCTCTTTAATGGTGATGGTGATGCTCCTGCATCAAACACAATTTAGCATGTCTTATTACTTCTTCCATCATTTTAGGATTAAGGAACTCAATTTTATCTATATATGCTTGAGGAAAGAAACTCATGAACCATTGTACCTTGGATTTCTCTTCTCTGAGGTAAGGTGCATACCTCATCAAATTCACAAATTTGGGAACAAAACATTCAATGGTCATTTTTACTAGATTAAGGTCATGAAACTCCTTATCCTTTTGATCGAGATACCTTTCAGTTAAGTACTTTTGTTTAAAATGTTTCTTAAATATTTTCCAAGTGAATTCGCTTCTTCTAATTGTTTTTATCGTTTTCGTATCTTGCCACAAAATCACAGCTTTTCCATTCAACTGATATATTTCCAATCTATCCCTTAAGTTCGCAGAATAATTATAAATTTGGAAATATTTTCCCATGTTTAGGAGCCAAACGTGTTCTCCTTCTTTTGTTTCCCCATCAAAACTAGGTGGTCTGATTTTTTAAATTCACCAGTCAATTTAGTTGTGTGCCATTTCGTTTTATTATTTTAGGAAATCTCTTTTGTAAGGTGTTTTCTTCATAATAGTTGTTATTGTTTTCTTCAGTCATCGAAATTATTTTATCACTAAACACCGGATGTTCTCTTCTCTTATGAGGTTCATCATTAGAGACTTCCTTCTTGGTGTTACAAGAAGTTTGTCCTACATTTTTATTCTATTTCATCTCAGTCATGTTTTTAAGCAAGATTTCATTTAATTCCTCTTGTTCTCTAGTTTCTTTAAGTAGTTTTTCATTATCATATTTGATACTCTGCAATTCGGCCTTTATACTTATGATTTCAAGTAGCTCTAACAAATTATTTTGAGGTTGTTCGTTGTTAAACTCTACATACATTTCAGGTCCACTTGGTTTTGTTTTTCTTGTTTCATCAACCATGGTGTCTGTTTTTGTTCATGTTAAGTGCATAATATATTTATGTTAATCTTTTTTTTACATAATTCTGCAATAATTTCGTAAATTATTGATGCAATAATTTAAATGGCTTGAGCCCATCAAGACGTAGTGTTTGGAACCTGCTATGATACCATTTGTCACATCACCTCAATTGACAAATTTTTTTCTTAATATAAGAAATCATCAATCATTATTTCATTATTACTGTCATTAGTATTATTGGTTGATACTAAGACACACAATACTACTATGAATATTTTATGTTCACACGATAGGTAAAATTTCTTAAGCGACAACTCTGGTGGAAGCATCTTCACACCCCAAGGTAAAGTGTATTAATTAATTTGATTTTCACTTGCTCGGTAACTTACCGTCCAAATCATGATTTCTTATTATCCAATAATAAAGATACATTATTTCCAATTATCTACCTTCTTCGTGTATCACATCAACACTTACACGTGTATAATATTTGTTTTCCTATTAGATCGGTCATGATGGTCTTACTTTACCCATTCGTCAATTTATATTGGTATATTTAACTATGGACAACCCATAAGTTACCTAATCTAAAGTTGATACTTGTTCTCAAGTGTAAAAACCCATATCTCTTTAATAGAATGTTAGTCCTGGTTTACCATGGCATCCTCATATCTTTATTGACAGGACTTTATTATAAATGTCTATAGTTTTCTATTTAATCCTTTTGTAACATGGTACCAATGTATCGAGTATTGCATTCAATCGTCCAACTCCAAACTATAAGATCATGCTATCGCGCATTGGCCTTCGTTGGTGTGACAAAAAATAAATGCATTTTCACTCCACACATTCAAGGTTACCTACCATTGTTAGTTCATTAGTCAAATGGTACCAAACTATGTGATTGTTATGTTTATGAGGTATTGCACCAACCCCACACTTCACCACTCGTTGGTGTTTGTGCCATTAATGGCCAGTACTTTTAAGTCTCATGTGGTGAGGGTTGTAATGTGGGTTTTATCCTCAAACGTTGAGGCGTTTCCTCTTCATCGTTTTGATGTAGGGGTCGATTTTAAGAACCCTGCTAATGTTATCAAAACTCTATCTATTCATAGGAAGCATTACATCGGTGTGAATATTGTGCTAAACCTTTGTAACGTTTAAGGAACACACCCACATATTTATTTGTGTTCTAACAACGAGGTTTTATTTCTAGATACCCAACCTAAGAAACACTGTGTCGAGGTTTGGTAACTACAACGCACACTCATGACCCAACATTTTGTGGTGAGTAAATTGTTTTCCTTTAGTCTTTACATGAATCAAAACTTGTATTTTTTTTAAGTTTGAGTTTGTATTTTTGCCATTGTTTAACTCATGCATTGCCTCGTTTAATTGTAGGTAGGTTAATTCTACATGAGGGTTTTGTTTGTAAACATGTGCTCATAGTATCCAATCTAGGGAATCTATCAACCAATGGGATCTAGGTTTGATTAACAAATTCGTTTCCATCATCTTACGATAAATTTTTATTTTGTTTCCTCTTACATGAACTCCTATTACAATAATTACTTAGTAGTAAATTTTAATATTTTTGTTACACTCTGTTTTTTTAATTAGGGACCATGGCCCTCGACTGAGAACATGAATATGTGGAGACTCGTTCGATACTCAAGCATGGTTGCCTGCCTTTTGAATACATGTAATTAAACCCCACCGTTCGTCACTTTTTCCATATTGGTCTCTCATTACTTGATTTTTAAACCTTATAAGTGATCCAGGTGGATATTGGTGGCCACCCACCTGTTCCAAATTCCAACTAGCTCATCTTAACAGTTTTCAATTCAACACTTTTATCTGTAATGGGGACATTTGGTTGTAATTATGGGTTCTGCACTTATGAGGATTTCTTGAAGCCCTACACAACATCCACGTGGATATTGGTGGTTACCCATCTAGTCCAACTAGCCTATTTTGGTATTTTTCATCTTAGTAGATCTTTTTGTACTTTTGAGACTGTTTTGAGGCCCTAAACGAGGGTTTTTGGGCTTGCCACATTCAAAATGTAGACGTAGTCAAATTTATATGGAATAATGTGTATTTCAATAAAATACCTTTCTAACGGGCTATCACATGCCTAAAACAAAGATCGTATGCAAAAGTTACAACCTCAGGAAGTTGATGTACTAACTTACCTCAACGAGGCCCACATGAATTTTGGCGGTTCATATTCTAAGGTTAGATTTTTGGATGTATAGGGTTAGGTTTTTGGATGTCTAGGGTTTTTGAATTCATGTTTATTATAAAAAGTCCTTCAGAGCCTTATTGTACTCATATTATTGCGAATGAGCATAGTTGTCACATCTCTTCTCAGAGATAAGTTGTCACCATTATAGAGAGTCTTTCACTCTGTATTTTTATATTCCTTTACATTTATTTCATTAATAGAATTCATGTATTATTGTAGTTATTTGTTTCTGGCAATATTTATGTCTTTTTCATTGTAATATATTTTCATTCATTTCTTTCCACTCATAAATCTAGATCAGTGGTATCAAAGCAGGTTCCTCTTGATTTTTTGTTAGTGCATGTATGCAACGAGGTCCGAGTATAGCAAGTTGGATCTTGAGCTTGTCTCTCTTGCATGCTCAAGAAACCATCCATGGTGGAATAAAATAAAAACGACATAGCAAAAGATTCTATTAACCTGTTTCTTGAGCAAGCTCTCACGCGACAGAGGGACGAAATGATGGAGAATTTTTTTCACATCCTTCAAAGTCTTCCGATAGCAACATTCACATCTTCATCAAGTGACCATTTTGAAGGAACATCTCCCTTCAAGGTACAATTTAATTTTGGTATTCCTGTATTTGAAGTTCATATAGATGTGGATTCCCTAGAAAAATGGTTAAATATGCTAGAAGCTTATTTCTCTGTTCACAATTTTTCCGACAAGGAAAAGATCACCTTCACACTCCTCAAGGCTCTCCCCCATGTCAAACTTTGGTGGAAAAATTACTCGGAGAAAAATTCCACAGAGGAATATAGAATATATGGGGCCAAGCCCACTTGGGATTTTTTCGTGGATACGGTCAAGGAACAATATTACCCAGTTGATAACTATGAAGAATAGTACATGATATGCACCACACTATGAAAAGAAAAGAGCCAAATAGTGTTCAAGTTCAAAAATATTTTGCATACCTTGCACATCGAGTGGGGTATCAAATACTTCGAGCGGAATCTAGTTTTGAAATATCGTTGGGCTCTGCATAGGTAGATCCAAACCAAAATGGATTTCCTAAACATCTCATATTTGGGAGTTTCCTATCGATATGTTGTCAAAATTGAGAAGAAATTTAGGCACCATAACAAATGGGAGTTCAGTTTTGAAAATATGCAACAACCAAAATATGATAAAGAAATCCCTAACCAACAACCTCCTCACAACTATTCCAAGACACATGAAAAGAATGGTAAGGGAAAGACGAAGAATGACACTAGGAAGTGGTGGGAATTCCACAAAATCCCATGGCACAACACTAATGAATTTTGCTCGAAACAATCATTGGTGGTCGAGATCAAAGACAAAGAGATGAACCATAATTCTAAATATGATTCATAAAATAATGAAAATAGATAGATCATCGACAGAGATCCCACTGCTACTTTCACGACCACAACAATTCAACCAGAAGAACCAGTAGATCCTGAAGAGGGGGAGCACCTCTTCCATTCAAAGATGTGAGTGAAGGGGACCCCGTTGGATTTCATTCTTTATAACAGCAGGACGAAGAGCCTCATCTCATTTGATGTTGTCAAATAGTTGGGGTTGTCGAAAAAACTACACCCGCAACCATACAACGTCGGGTGGATTCACTATGGACGAGATCTTCGTGTAAGACAATAGTGTCGCATGTCCTATGGCATCCAACCCTTCAAGGATGAGATAGTGTGTGATGTTGTTTTGGGCTAACCATATATATGGAAATGTCATGATTTTTATGAGTCTTTACCCCGTAGTGTTATTATTACTATGGGGGTCATCTCTACAGGATACTAGAGGTAGTTCTGACTATTTTTCAACCTAAACAATTTTGCAAGGTAATCTCTCATACTACAAAATTCAGCCTCATCACAATCTTTTCAAAGGATGCACAAAAGGCCACTGCAACCATTGCATCCTCAACATCTTCTATACAACAGAAGCATATTGCAGAAGAGAAAGAAGATATTGTTTCTTCCCCTACGATGGTGCCTACAAAATGCCCCGCCAAGCCTAGAGAAAATAGGTTGGTGGAGCATATTCAACCTCGCCAGCAATAGTTTCATGAAAATCTTCCACAGATCAAGTAGTGCAACTTCTTCAACAAGGCATGCAACTCACTAAGATTCATATTCAACAAACAATTTCCCCTCTTCCCCAGGAACTCAAAGAAATGGAGACCATTGATTCCTAAGGGGGAGAATTGATCCAGGTGGATATTGGTGCCCACCCACTTGTTCCAAATTCCAATTGGCTCATCTTGACATCTTTCAGTTCAACATGTTTCTCTGTAATGGGGACATTTATTTGTAAATATGGATTCTTCACATATGAGGTTGCCTTGAATCCCTATACAACATCCAAGTGGATACTAGTGGTCGCCCATCTAGTCCAACTAACCTATTTTGGTATTTTTCATCTCAGTATATCTTTTTGTACTTCCAGGACCGTTTTGAGGCCCTAAACAATGGTTTTTGGGATTTCCATAGTTAAACTGTATTTCTTAGATCTAAAAGTTGACTATATTCGTAGAGGCTTTCCAATAATTTACTATCATGATTTGTATAAAACCCCTGTAGTGGTTTTACTCATTTGTTGTATGAATAAATGGGTAGGCATCGAAATCAACTCTATAGTGTTTATTGTATAGTTAAATAAACATGCACCAAGATCGATTTTGTAGCTACATAATGATATTAACACCACTCTCTTGGATATGATAGATTTTATTCACTTATTTCTATTTTAGCATAATGGAAAGAGCTCATTTAACGAGTCTCTATTATTATAATAATAGATATAACTACCCAGCCAAATAAGTAGAAAACCCAATACAATAATGGAGAGGTGGGACTATATTTGACCGATATGGGAAACCTGTTAGCCAAATTAATTAATGAGGAGTTGGGAATCTCCTT
>ML802875.1:82858-115791 GCA_009831015.1 Picea engelmannii | reverse complement strand
ATAATTCTTGTCATGGGCTCGAGAGCATTCGGGTTTGCAAGTTGCACGAAATGCTCAAACGCAGCACGGGAGAATCCCTGTTTTTCCAAGTAGCAGGTCAAGCGAGTGGGAAAAGTGTCATCGATAGCATGCAAGGTCTATTTTGTGAAGCAGATCAACGGTCGATGGGTAATTGCACTAAGCCGAGTCATGCCAAGTATAGCGTAGAAGTTTTCAAAGAGGTGAACGGTCAGAAGTCTTCGTCGAGAACTCACGAAGTAACGAGGGTCGTTGATCACGATCAATTGATGTGTGGGTTCATTTCTTGAACTCGGGGTTCGTGAGTTCGGAGGGCGGACCATATCCTTTGGTTGTGCGAGATCGCGAGTCGTGAGAATTGTGGAAAGGAAAAGAGCCATCGCCTCTCGGGATTTCGCGGAGGGAGAGTGCCAAGGTTCGACACTCTAACTTGGGAGGTCACGAGTTGCGAGAGGCGCTAGCACTTAAGCCTTAGCCGATGGTTACGTGTGAAGGGCTCTGACAGTAAACAGGGCTATACAATATTGCCGAGAAGATCTCAGTCGTCCATCCAGAGGGACACGTGGTGCACGATTAGGCTCCTCGCCTTTTCTCCCATCGTGACTTTGAAGCATAAGGAATAGCTCCTCCCAACCGCGAGACACGAAGTGCCGAAGGCGTCTAGGGCCCGGGCCCACAGTATTGCCGAGAAGATCTCAGCTGTCCATCCAAGGGGACGCATAGTGCATGATCCAGCCATGTCGTCATTTCGTCTGTCACGACTTTGAAGCATGAGGAGCAGCCTCCTCCCATCCACGAAACATGAAATGCCGAAAGCGCCTTTGAAGATAGTCACAGGGGCACAGCCCGTGGTCACATGGGGGTGATAGAAAGAACTGCGCAAAGGGCCGAAGCACCGGGTTTAGCTGTAGAAGGGATCACTGTGTTCTCCAGGTGACGGTTCAACTTGATCTCAATCCTAGTACCTGCTCGGAGTGAATGAAGAAGAGAGAGGGTAGTTGAAACCTCGCCTCACTCATTAATTGTAGGGGATGGAGGGTCTGGCAAAACGTCTGCCCGAGGAAGTCTTGTGTATCGATTTTTTCAAAGAAGCCATGTCGAAGTCTTCAACTTGACAAAGAAGTCTGCACACGCTATCCGAACACTTAATAGCTTAGCTACCCTCCTTACAGGAGCCATGTGTAGTTAAGATGGCACTTAAATAAAGATATCGGTATGAGTTTGATGGAAGGGACACCCAGCCTTGGGTGACCGAGGCACACCTCTGTGAGGAGAATTTTCCTGAGTATATAAACTCAAGTCATTGTATTTTGTAGGGATCGATGGTTGAGCAGAGCTCCCTACTATAATGTTTTAGCAGCTATTCTAGCTTTCATCTTATGCATCTGTATATGAGATTTCTTGTTTTATGACAGACAATTCTTCTTACTCCGTCTAATTTTCATCTTATGCTAAGAGGGTTCATGAACGTCTGACTCATGCAAATTATTGCAGTTCTGTTATGATAAAGGATTTATTGTTACATAATTGTGTCCTCTGGCTTTGCATTTGAATGTAAGTATATCTTGTGTTTAAATGCCTTCTTCTACAGTCTGTTAGAAACCTGTTGTTTATAACAGACCTCCGCTTTTCTCTTGTATAAGTCTTCCACCTGTTCACCCTTTACTACAACTTACTGTCTGAAATTTACGCAAGACCTCACTTGCTCATGCATACCTAGCCTGGTTTCAGAGTTGGAACGTTATTGTTTTGAGTTTCCCTCCATTCGATCACCCATCTACAAACAACCATGACATAAAACTGATGGGCGTTGGGCTCTGCTCTTGCTAGCAATCCAAGAGTGACTTCCGTCGCCAACATTTCTGGTGCAGTTGCCGGGGACGAAGTTGAATATTTTTCCCTGGTATTGAGTGACAACGATTAACTGATTCTGAAGGTGCATCAGATATCAGAATTATCAAGATTGCTACTGTGCACCTGGCGACTCCATTGTGACGACTCCGCTGGGGAGAACCTGTTCTATTAATTGTGGCTTTCAGAGGTAGACACATGCAGTCTCATCCACAGTTGCCCCTAGCTACACCTGAAGCCAATCCAGAGGTGGTTCTCAAAAAAGAAAAGGCCCTTGAAGAAGAAGCTTCCACCGCCAATACAGGTAATCTGCCATCTCCTTCTGTAAGAACCCCATTTTGTCCCCCTCAGTTTCTTAGTAGACCTCCTTCACAAGTTTCCTGTTTCCTGAATTTTGGGAGTGTTCCTACTGATTTTTCCCCTCCCGATCTGGGATTGGAGGGAGAAATCCTTGTCACGCCCCTCTCCTCTGAAGTTGTATCTTGGCATAGACTCACGACCATAGAAGATTTCCCCACTCCTGCACAAGGAGGAGCACCTGCTGACTTGAGCTCATTAGCTTTCTCCTTAAATCCACTCTTCTTTCCCACTCCACTTTGAGACTCATTTCCCGCAGCCCCTTCGTGAACTCCTTCTCCTCCAAGTTCTCTACCACCTAATATTCCTATGGCTGGTGCTAACCCCCCTATGACCAGAATGGAAGCTATTATAGCCGCTAGGTACACTCCCCTTGTGTTACCTCATCCCCTCAACACCCTCCCGACAGATGGTTACCTCAAGCAACTACTCAAATTCAAGGGTGAGGGGGACGTAACTGCAGATGAGCACCTAGAAGCCTTTTACAGTTTCACAGATGACAATGTCATCATGCATGCAGACGTATGGATGATAATTTTTGTTCACAGTCTCCAGGGAGAGGATAGAAAATGGTTCAAGGCCCTGCCTCCTAGATCTATTGATGGGATCGAAGCACTAGAAAATGCCTTTTTGAGACAATGGGGAGATAAAAAGGATTTCATGTATTACATGACGGAGTTTGGGTCATTGAAGAGAAAGGAAGAAGAGTCTGTCTCCGACTTCTCCAAGAGATTTAATAAAATGTACAATAGAATCCTTGCTGAGATAAAGCCCTTCGAAGCCTCTGCAAAGATCATTTACTCCAGCGCTTTGATCCTGATTTCTGCCTACTTCTGAGAGAGAGAAGAGCCACTACCCTGGCCCTCATGCCGGATGCAGTCGTGGAAGTAGAATCTAACATATTGGTTGTTGACCGACTCAGGAACACTGTTTATAGAAACATATCCAAGAAAAGGCCTGAAGCCTCCCCATCCAGTTCCTCTCCCATGCCCCATCAGACAGATGAGACAACCAGAGTACTAAAATCACTTTCTGCCAGGATGGAAAGGTGGGAGTTAGAAGGGAAGCCCATGTATAGAAATCCTCAGAACATTGATAATAGMGGTTTCARGAAACCTAATAACAATGGGCCACAGGTCTTCCCAAGGGAACAAAGGGAAAAAGACAGASAGGATCAAAGGATTCAAACCCCTCTCCAAAATAACCTGGTTACTCAKGAGGAAGGAGAGGAGATAGAYRAATTCGACCCTGAAATTCATTGTGTTAAGGAAGCTCCTCYTTTTCCCCATTTGACTCAGTCTGCATATGAMAAATCCATGATGAACATTCAGATCCATGAGTTAGGAAAGGGAGAAAGGGYCGGTCATACCTCTAACAGATACAATCTCAGGTCAAGGAGGAAAGAAGGAGACTTTGATAGCCCAGACCAACCCCCCRTAGMAGAAAGACCTACTAGATCTGCAGTAGCCGCTACTAAAGATAAAAGAGCTCAAAGACTTTKCCARCAGTCAAAGAACCTGTCACCRAGGTAAGRGAAGCTCCTAATCCCATTTCCCCTTTTAATTTTGAGCATGAAATTCAAAAGATCARGATTCCCATCCCCATCTCTGAGCTGATTAAAAATGAAGATTTTAAAAGGTCCCTCTCTATGATGCTACACTCTGAGTCCCCTCARCCTCCCTTTGACTCAGTGAACCTTCAAGATGAGAAACCAACCGTCATCCTAGGTCCCATGGTAGAAGACAGAGATGACTCATCCCCCCCCTTCTACACATCCCTAAACGTACATGATAAAGTGYTGCATAACTGCMTCATGGATTCAGGGGCTTCCCATAACCTTATGCCAAAAATAGTCATGGAAGAATTGGGACTGGAGGTGACAAGAACTTATCATGATTTATATTCTTTCGATTCAAGGAGAGTGCAGTGTCTAGGAGTCATCAAAGACCTGGTGGTTTCCTTGTTTCAGCTGCCCATGAAAAGTGTGGTCATKGATATTGTGGTAGCCGACRTTCMCCCCAAATTYGGTATGYTATTGTCTRGATCATGGATCAAAAATCTTGGAGGGACACTAAAGATGGATCTCACATACGCCACCATTCYGGTCTTCGGAGGGGAACAAAGGAGATTATACTGAGAAGCCCARCTAGCCTATATTGTCAGTGATGAGGCAGACCCTACCAATCACCCCATCTTTGCACTTGACACCAACTTGGGGTCTAGTTTGCTACAACTTACCGATGCCCCTGAAAKCTCTTTACTAAYCAGAAAAAATCCCATCCCTGATCATYCGATTTTCCCTCAAAGCTCCTCTGTGTGGAAGATGTTTTTTGACGAAGCTTCTTCTAGCGAAGGCGCTGGCGCTGGAGTGGTTTTCATATCKCCCTGTCAAGAGACCATATCTCTGTCATACAAGATGGAATTCGAAATCACCAACAATGTGGCAGAATATGAAGYTYTTGTTCTCGGTATGAGAGATGCAAAAGAAATGGGARTAAAGGAGRTGGTTGTGTTTGGAGACGCAKAATTGATCATCCAACAGGTAAAAAATGTTTATCAGGCCAAGCATCCTCAACTTAGAAGCTACAGAAAGGAGGTATGGGACTTGATAGATAATTTCTTCTCTGCTTTCAACATTGTTTTCATCCCAAGGGAAGAAAATACCGYAKCCRACTCCCTAGCAGTCTCAGCCAGTTTGTTTAGGATCCCCCTACCACCAAAGATTAATGGTGAAGTYGAGGTAAGATACAGGCCATCCATCCCGGACAACATAAATCACTGGAAGGTATTCGAGGAYGATCTCGAAATCAAAAAATTTCTTCAGTCCGTCGATGAGTTTTCTGCATTGCACATCGATCAGGACCCTGATCTAGAAGGYGACCCCCCCTCTGAGATATTCTTGAATAAAATTGTTAATCACCAGATTATCCAACTGCCTAGAAATCACATTCCGAGGGGACTCGTCCCTTTAGAAAGGTTGTTTGACAAGAATGATGTGGAAGTAAAGGGTGGTGTTTCAAGTAAAGATGCTGACATAGCCGAATGTAACATTGGTATGCAGGATGAGCCTAAGTTTGTCAAATTATCCAGCAGCCTGACCAATGAACAGAGGGCAGAATATGTTGGGTTATTAAAGGAATTTGCTGATGTGTTCGCATGGGCATATGAAGACCTCAAAACTTATGACACATCTGGCATTGAGCACAAAATCCCGCTGAAAGAAGAAGCTAAACCATTCAGGAAGAAGCTGAGATAAATAAATCCCATGTTGCTACCTGTCATGGAGAAAGAAGTGAAGAAATTGTTAAATGCCCGAATCATTGTCCCATTGAGGTATTCTAAGTGGGTGGCCAATTTGGTTCCAGTAAGAAAGAAAAGTGGGGAAATTAGACTCTGTGTTGATTTCAGGAACTTGAACAGAAGCTTAAGAAAAGACAATTATCCCCTGCCCAGCATTGAACACATATTGCAGAAGGTCACTGGTGCATCTAGAATATCCATGATTGATGGTTTCTCTGGTTACAATCAGATATCAGTCATGCCCGAGGACAGAGAAAAAACAGCCTTCACCACTCCTTAGGGCACATTCATGTATGCCAAAATGCCTTTTGGATTGATGAATGTAGGGGCCACATTTTAGCGACCTATGGATATAGCCTTCCTTGGGGAGAAAGATTAGTTTGTAGTGATCTATTTAGATGACATCACAGTCTTCTCCAGGTCAGACAAGGAGCACTGCTGCCACTTAAGAAAGGTTTTCATGAAGTGTCGGAGGTATGGCTTATCCTTAAACCCAAAGAAATCCTTGTTTTCTATGAAGGAGGGGAAGCTATTTGGCCATATAGTATCAGCAGAAGGGGTGAGAGTTGATCCTAGTAGGGTAGAGGCAATTCAGTCCCTGTCATTTCCCAGATCTAAGAAGGAAGTTTAGGCCTTTTTGGGAAAGATAAATTTTCTAAGGAGATTCATCTCAAATTTTGTTGAATTGGTGAAACATATCACAGCCATGCTCAGGAAGGGAAATGAAGTGAAGTGGACTGCTGAACCCAAGGAATCTTTTATTCAAATAAAGAAGGCATTGACTGAGGCGCCTGTGCTAATCAGTCCTGATTATTCCAAAGATTTCCTGATTTTTTCTTTTGCTTCCTGTGATACAGTAGCAGTAGTCTTGTTGCAGAGAAATGAGGAAGGACGAGAGCAGCCCATTTCCTTCTTCAGCAGGGCGTTGAGAGATGCAGAAGTCTGATACGAGATCATTGAAAAACAGACCTATGCATTGGTGAAAGCTCTCAAAGCTTTCATATTCTATGTCTTGCACTCAAAAATCACTGCATACGTTCCTTTGGCCTCTGTGAAAGACATTCTTATATAGCCTGACATAGACGGAAGAAGAGGTAAGTGGATTGCCAAGATCCTAGAATTTGATCTGGAGATTAAGCCCACCAAGTTGATAAAGGGGCAAGGTTTGGCCAAGTTGTTGGATGAATCTAATTGAAAAGCCTTAGGAATTAGCTTCATCAATGAGCAAGCTGAGTCATCCAACAAGAATTTTCAGGGTGCCTTGTCCCTAGCAACATGCTCCCGGTACAAGGATATCTTGTACTTTCTGTAAGAATTGAAGCCCCTCGATGGAATGGGAAAAAGAAAAGCAAGGGCTCTAAAGCTCAAGGCGGTCAGGTATTGCCTCATTGATCAAGCCTTATACAGGAAAGACCCTCTAGGGGTATTTCTGAGATGCCTGAACCCACAGGAGGCCCAGAAGGTTACGTTTGATTTTCATAGCGGGCTTTGTGGAGGTCATCATTTCTGGAAGACCACAGCTCACAAGATACTCTGAGTTGGGTATTACTGGCCCACTTTATTCCCCGATGTTTGCAGGGAGACCATAGCTTGCATCAAATGCCAAAGGTTCTCAGGAAAGCAACAACTCAAATCGCTTCCATTAAAACCCATAGTAGCTTCGACACCTTTTCAACAGTGGGGGTTAAAATTCATCGAAGAAATTCATCCTCCCTCAAGTGGTCAGCACGGATGGATTTTGACTGCAACAGATTATTTCACCAAGTGGATAGAAGTTGTTCCCAGTAGAAGCACATCACACAAAGTAATTATCATCTTCCTAGAGGATATCATAGCCCGATTTGGCTGTCCCAGCAAGATCGTCACCGATAATGTTGCTTCTTTCAAATCGAAACCTCTAATTAAGTTCTGTGAGCATTTCCAGATCTCGCTAATTCACTCCACCCCCTACTATCCCCAGGGAAATGGTTTAGTGAAATCCTCTAACAAAAGCCTGATAAAGGTCATCAAAAGATTGTTAGAAGATAACAAAAGAGCCTGGGATTCAAAGTTGAAATTTTCTCTGTGGGCCGATCGTGTCACAACGAACAAGTCTCTGGGCACTTCGTCGTTTCAACTAGTCTATGGAGCAGAGGCGGTTTTCCCTACTCAGCTCGCCTTACCTGTGGCGAAGTTCTTTCAAGACTACGAGGGAGAACCAGATCATATGATCAGAAGAATTCATCAGATAGTGGAAGCACAGCAGATCAGAGAACAAGTGAGGGACGCATCTTATAGTCATCAGCAAAAGATCAAACAGGCTTTTTACAGGAAGGTCAGGAAAAAGGAGTTTGAGATCGGGGATTTGGTATTTAAATGGGACGCACCTAGATAGGAAAAAGGCAAGCACAACAAGTTTGATGCTCTCTGGATCGGTCCCTTTAAAATCTCTGAGATTTTCTCCAACAACACATATGGGTTGCAGGATCTGGAGAATGAAGATATTTTCAACAGCCCAGTGAATGGGCATTTTCTGAAGAAAAAAAATTATTTGAGCCTTAGACGGCTCCTCTGTTTGTAAATATTTTCTTTTAGTCCTTTGTTTAGTTTCTTTTTTCATGTTTTCGGCCTAATAAGTGACTCCATAGCCCAATAGCAAGGCACTAAAGCTGCAGAAGGAGTTCTTAGAGTATCACAGGGATGACTCTATCCCCCATGGAGCCTAATGTTAGCGATAATTCTTGTCATGGGCTCGAGAGCATTCGGTTCTGCAAGTTGCACGAAATGCTCAAACGTAGCACGGGAGAATCCCTGTTTTTCCAATTAGCAGGTCAATCGAGCGGGAAAAGTGTCGTCGGCAACATCCAAGGTCTATTTTGCGAAGCAGATCAACAGTCAATGGGTAATTGCACTAAGCCAAGTTGCGCCAAGTATAGCGCAGAAGTTTTCAAAGAGGTGAACGGTCAGAAGCCTCCGTGGAGAACTCGCGAAGTAACGTGGGCCGTTGATCACAATCAGTTGATGCGTGGGTTCATTTCTTGAACTCGGGTTTCATGAGTTCGGAGGGCGGACCATATCCTTTGGTTGTGCGAGATCGCGAGTCGCGAGAATTGTGGAAAGGAAAAGATCCATCGCCTCTCGAGATTTCGTGGAGGGAGAGCGCCAAGGTTCGACACTCCAACTCGCGAGGTCGTGAGTTGCGAGAGGCGCTAGCACTTAAGCCTTAGCCGAAGGTTACGTGCGGAGTGCCCCGACAGTAAACAGAGCTATACAGAATTGCCAAGAAGATCTTAGCCGTCCATCCAGAGGGACACGTGGTGCGCGATTAGGATCCTCACCTTTTCGCCCATCGTGACTTTGAAGCATAAGGACTATCTCCTCCCAACCGCGAGACACGAAGTGTCGAAGGCATCCAGGGCCCGGGCCCACAGTATTGTCGAGAAGATCTCAGTCGTCCATCCAAGGGGACACGTAGTGCATGATCCATCCATGTCGTCATTTCGTCTGTTGCAACTTTAAATCATGAGGCACATGCTCCTCCCATCCATGAAACGTTAAATGTCGAAAGCGCCTTTGAAGATAGGCACAGGGGCATAGCCCGTGGTCACTTGGGGGTGATAAAAAGAACTGCACAAAGGGCTGAAGCGCCGAGTTTAGCTGCAGAAGGGATCACTGTGTTCTCCCGGTGACGGTTCAACTTGATCTCAATCCTAGTACCTGCTCAGAGTGAATGAAGAAGAGAGAGGGTAGTTGAAACCTCGCCTCACTCATTAATTGCAGGGGATGGAGGGTCTTGCAAACCATTTTCTCGAGGAAGTCCTGTGTATCGATTTTCTCAAAGAAGCCATGCCAAAGTCTTTAGCTCGATAGAGAAGTCTGCACACACTATCCAAACACTTAATAGCTCAGCTACCCTCCTTACAGGAGCCATGTGTAGTTAAGATGGAACTTAAAGAAAGATATCAGTACGAGTTTGATGGAAGGGACACCCAGGCTTGGGTGACCGAGGCACGCCTCTGTGAGGATAATTTTCCTGAGTATATAAACTCAAGTCATTGTATTTTGTAGGGATCGATGGTTGAGCAGAGCTCCCTACTGTAATGTTTTAGCAGCTATTCTAGCTTTCATCTTATGCATCTGTATATGATATTTCTTGTTTTATGACAGCCAATTCTTCTTACTCTGTCTAATTTTCATCTTATGCTAAGAGGGTTCGTGAACGACTGACTCATGCGAATTATTGCAGTTCTTTTATGATAAAGGATTTATTGTTACATAATTGTGTCCTCTCGTTTTGCGTTTGAATGTAAGTCGATCTTGTGTTTAAATGCCTTCTTCTACAACCTGTTAGAAACTTGTTTATAGCAGACCTCCTCTTTTCTCTTGTATAAGTCTTCCACCTGTTCACCCTTTAATACAACTCACTGTCTGAAATTTACGCAAGACCTCACTTGCTCATGCATACCTGGCCTGGTTTCAGAGTTGGAACGCTATTGTTTTGAGTTTCCCTCCATTTGATCAGCCATCTACAAACAACCGTGACATAAAACTGATGGGCGTCGGGCTTTTCTCCTGCTAGCAATCTAGGAGTGACTTTTGTCGCCAACAGGATCCACCTAGGACCCTTTATCTTCCTTGCTTAACTTAAATTTTGTTATGACAAGTGTTGGTGATGCTTTTGAATTCATCATATTGAATCTTTTCAATATTTCATGCACATATTTGGATTGTGAGATAAATATACCAGTTTTGGACTGGTGAACTTCTATTTCCCAAAAATATCTCATAATATCTAAATCAATCATTTCAAATTCATCCTTCATGACTAACTTGAATTCTTCTATGCCAAAGTCACCTGCAAATATCAAATCATCCACATATAGACAAAAAAATAGCATGTTACCTTGTTGATTTGTTTTTATCTATAGTGTTGTCTCACTATCACTTCTTTGAAATCCATTCCGTGTGAGATTGGAATCTATTGGACTATACCAAGTTCTTGGAGCTTGTTTTAACCCATACAGTTATTTTAACCCAGATAGGAATCTATTGGAATCTATTGGACTATACCAAGTTCTTCAATCTGTACACTTTATCTTCTTGTCTTGGAACATCATAACCTTGTGGTTGTTCCACATATACCTCTTCTTTTAAGTTTCCATTCAAAAATGTTGACTTTACATCCATATGATAAATTGGCCACTTATACTACGTGGAAATTGCTAACATGGTTATGATTGTATCCATGCACGCAATTGGTGCAAATGTTTCATTGAAATCAATTCGAGGTTGGTGTGTAAATACTTTTGCAACTAACCTTTCCTTGTACATCTGTACATTTCCTTCTGCATCTTGCTTGGTTTTATAAATCCACTTGACACTTATAACATTCTTGTCATCAGGTACATCTACCAATTTTCATGTTTGATTGCTCTCTTAGCATCTAATTTCTTCATCCATGGCTTGTGCCCATGCATCATCTTTGACTGCTTCTTCAAAGTTTAATGGATCATCTAATTGTGAAAATAGAGAAACAACTAAAAATGAATTTGTTGTGTCTTCATTATAGATGTCGTACAGACTTCTTGTCTTTCTTTGTAATAGAATTGCTAATGTTGGATCTGGAGATGTAGAATTTCTCAGACTGCTTGTTGGTGTTTGTTGCGCTCTAGGTGTAGACTGTGCACATGTTGTTCTTATTAGAGTGCTATGCACGGTAATTTGTGTTGCAGTGCCAGGTATTGAAGGGATTGTGCACTGACTTATACATGGTGTTTGAACCACTTCATCTTTTGTGTCATCATGCTCCATTGCATCCATAATTTTCATTGTATTTACTATGGTTCCATCCCATGATTCATTCTCCATGAACTAGACATTGCGGCTAATTATGACTTTTCTTGCGACCGAGTCATACAACTTGTATCCTTTTGTTTCTTCAGAATATCCAAAAAATATACATTTCTATCCTTTATTGTCCAGCTTCCTTCTCATCTCATCTGGAACATGTGCATATGCGACGCAGTTAAAAAAATTTAAGTGCACCACATTATGCTTTGAGCCTATCCAGGCTTCCTAAGGAACTTTATTCTTCACACTCTTTGTTGTACATCTATTCAAGATGTATATTGCAGTTTCTACTTCTTCATCCCAATACTCATTTGACAAATTTTTGGTTGTCAACATACTGCATGCCATTTCCATGATGGTTTTGTTCTTTCTTTCTGCGACACCATTTTGTTGTGGCGTGTATTGCGCGGTAACTTTCTTGTAGATGCCATGAACTTTACAAAAGTTCTGAAATTCTCTTGACAGGTATTCTCCTCCTCTATTAGTTCTTAGACACTTGATGTAATAGCCACTCTCATTCTCCACAAGTGATTTAAACTGCTGAAAAACAACCCAATGCATCAGATTTATGCCTTAGGAAATAAATCCATGTCTTTCTTGAGAGATTATCAATGGATGTTAGAAAATAAGTATTGCCTCCTATAGATGGAGTTTTCATTGATCCACAAATGTATGAATGTACAATTTCTAGTGGATATCTTACTCTATAAGACTTGCCAAATATGTAGCCTTCACATATCCTTTCTGGTTTTTCAATCAATGACAAACCTTTTACCATATCCTTTGTGTGTAGAATCTTTAGACCTCCAAAGTTCAAATGTACAAATATGAAATTCCATAACTAGGAATGATCATGTATTTTAGATTGGAATGATGCCTTCATCTCTCTGCCATTTTCTCCTTTCTTGATATTGCACGCACTATTTTCTTCATTGGAACCACACACACTTTTTTCTTCATTAGTACTGCGCGCACTTTTTGTTGTAAACGCAGTATCTAACTGCGCACTTTTTCTTTTATCAACAGTTGGTGTTGTATTCTTCTTCTTGGATATCTTCAAAGTCAATGTGAACATTTTATTACTTGTCAACTCTATTTTTGCAATAAGTAGATTGCTTAGGCATTTATCCATAATGACATAGTGATTATCTTCCATGTAGATATTGTATCCTTTTTGTAATAGTTGTCCTGTGCTCATCAGATTATTGTTCATACCAACAACATAATATACATTAGACATCACTTTATGTTCTCCTTGCTTTGTTAATATGTTTATACTGCATTTCCCTAAGACAGTGACTTGGATATATGTTCCAAGTGCAACCTTGGTTTGGACTGACTCATCCAAACTAGAAAACAATTCTATGTTTCCTGTCATGTGGCTACTGCATCCTGAATCTAAATACCATATGTCACATGGACTTTATTGAGCAACATTGCATTCAACTGGTGACACTATATTAGGCATTTCTACAGTGTGCACCATAAACATAGGGCGATTTTGGTTATTTGTGATGTTTGATTGATCTTGAGTTTGCTTGTTCTTATTATACTGTCTCTTTATTCACTCATATCCATAATGTCCATACTTTTTACAGTTATGGCATTGAATCTTTGAATCGTTAGTTATTTGACCACTTGGTTGAATGGTACTTGGGTTTTGACCTCTTCCACCAATATTTCTAGGACTAATACTGCATCCACCTCCGATAGAACTTCTTCCTCTCCCTCCAGAGTTAACTCTCCCCCTTCCTCTTCCACGTCTTATGGATAACTGGGTGGATGTTAAGAACTTGCGGTTTCATCTATCTTTCTTTGTGGATATATTGTGTATTCAATATTTGTGGTGATTATATTTGTAGATCTGTTTAGGTTGTGATGTACCTCAAAAGACTGTCAATATATATATATATATATATATATATATATATATATATATATTTGTTTGTACATTTATCCATGAATAGCTTCAAGATTCAAGAAAGTAGGCTTTCTATTATATAGCTTGAATATGAGAGTTTACTAGAGTCCTTACTCTCATCAACTGTCATTACCATTCAAATTAAAGTTTTCAAATCGACAATATAATAAGTGCTTACTCCCCATTTCAATGTTTATTTAAAGTCCTATAATTACAATTACTTTCATATATGTTTGTACCTATAAACATTACCACGGTCTTAGCAATACAAACAACTTTGGGATTTTCAGCCTAGGCCTCATGCATTAGACCATACGCATAATCACACAATAAAAAGGACCAAACAGGCTTAGGTAAAAGTAGAGTATTAGACTATACTCCTCTGCGAAAAGTTTAATATAAGCAGACCCCTTTAGTTTAAAAGTATCCGGATACGGGATAGTGGTTAGGTAAGGCTTCTCAGTTAACTTAGAGTGTGAATATTTTAAAATCCTCTGCCAGTGCTAGTAATTCCATTCGGCTCCACCTATCCGAAACATAGCATCAACTATACATTGTATTAACTGCATTCAATGTGATTTAGGGTTTAGGTCCGATATGCACTTAATCATCCCATTCGGCTCCACCTGCCCAAATGTAGTGTCAACTGTGCATTCTATTAACTGCATTTATTGTGATTTGGGGTTAACGGTTTCCATGAGTCACACAGGTGCTTCCTTACTCAGTAGCTCATTGAATACCAAAAGAGGGGTAGGTTTGACATGCACTTAATCCTGGCCAGGGAATTAAAGGTGGTAGGGTACATGCTACAGTCGAGGCCATCACCTGACCTGCTATCCAATATGGATGTGCCAAGTCTTTCTCATCACCTGGTTATTCGTACCCATAGATCTCACTCTCTGAAGAAGGATTTTGCTAGATTAATGGATTTTGTTGTGGGGAGGTTCTCCGAAAGTCTAACTCTGCGACTCCAATTTCTTGGTGAAGGGAAATAGCGGTGAGGTTTTTCTCATAGAGGAGGTGACATTTCTATCTAACCCACTGGTAAGATTATCGTTACCTCTGCATCTCTAGTCATAGATTTGTGGCCGACTTCTCTTTCTCTTACAACCATTATGGTTAACCTACGTGTCGTAGTGATTATACTATCAGTAAGAGGTTATTATCTTATTGCCAAAACTCCAGGAAGGTTCTGGAAGTTCCTCCCCTCTGCTAAGTAATTTTATTACCATGTTCTTATCTATTATGGAAACTCTGAAAGGGTTGATATCGTGTTCCTTTGTTTTCTTGGTGATTCGCGAGTAGATTGCCTCTAGGGTGTAGTATTCCCACTCTGCTTCACCATCCTATATCATTGTTTGGTATTGAGATTCTACGGGATTTTCCCCAGATTTCATTACAGAAATTAAGTTTATTAGGGTGAGAGTGTTGCACTGTAATTGCAGTATTTGCTTGTCCATATTAAAAGAGTTTTATTTGTTTCACAGGCTCTAAATTCCCATCATGGATGGTAACACTCCATTTAGTATGTTTTTCAACCCAGAACCACTCATTTGCCTCAAAGGGCCCTTTCGCTTGTATACCATCCTCGCACATAACCCGTAACCCCAAAGAGAGAGCCCGTAAAAGGACCTTTCATAAATTTGTTTACTAAATGGTACCTCTCGGGTTCGAAAGCTTTATATCCTATAACTGGTAAATATAAATGAGTTCTGTATTGGCTTACCATGGTCTGTCAATAGGCTAAATCATTCTGTCTTACTTTAATCCTTTCTTGTAAATTTTAAGAAAAATGGATTCCTGTATTTAACATTCATATTAATTGTATTTCGATCGTGTTTCCTTATGAAGATTTCGTCTAGTATATTATCAGCATCTTATCTATACCTCAGAGTATATTCATTCACTTTTTTAGTGTCTCTGGAATCAGTGCTAGAACTACTATTATAATTATGTAATCCATAATTTCTTGTATAACCTCTTTCCTGAACTGGATGTTTTAACTAATGATGGGGCCCTGTTTCGATGCGAGGGTATCCATCATCTTAAACAAGCTCGCTCCTCCCCTCTCAGTTGGTGGACGACCATGGCTGGGAAATGGATCATCCACACGAAAAAATCCAAGATAAGTACAGGTTCTGTCAAGTGATATATTTCCATTCTATGGATAATTTCATTTACCCTATTTTTGTATCGTTCTAAAGTTTTAATGGCATATTTAGTTACTAATATTTTATTGGTACAAATTTTGTAGAGTCCTTGTTGGTAAGCAGTTGTGGATATCCACACCTATTCTTGGAGACAAAGGTATTCAGTTTCCATGCCCATAACCCTCTCTGTCACATTCTTTTAGTTCTAGAGGAAGGGTGTGGTCCCTTTCCAGTCCTTTGATTAACAATGTAGTTATGTTCCAATTTCGATACTGTTTGATTAAGGGTAACCTATCATGTGATGGTAATTTCTATCATTGGAATAAAACACATTATGGGATGTTTGTTTGTTTTAATTCGGGATGAGATATGTAATATTATTCTTAAAAGAATTTCAGGGTTTCCTTTCCACCTACTTGTAATGGAAAACTGGTTATTTCATTGGTTTAATGTACCAACAACATATTGGCTTCTTCCAAGAAAGGATTTTGAAATGAATAAAGGTGCTCAGCTATATGCATATCTTATCTATAGTTTACTCCAGATCGCATGATGATAAATGAATTCAAATTGCAATTACTGTACTTGTGTTAAAGGCTTTCCTTTTTAAATTCTAGGTTATTATGTTGTTATTTACACAGTTATGAATTTATTCAGGGGTATGCAAAGTTTCGGGATGTCCCTTCTTCCTTGGGCCTTCGCGCCTCTCGTGATTAGTTTTGGTAATTAAACTGTGATAATTCGATTCACTCCAAATATAACGTGTCAACCTATGGACCCATAGGCCAATTCGTCCTATAACTTTTTCATTAAACATCGGTTGATCTAAAGATGTGTGAAAGATGTAGGTGGTCTATAATAATTCTTGGTATTCGCAAGGTCACTTTCATGTTTTAATAAATATGTACATATATATATCTTAGGCACTTGCGATTATGGCTATCTCCTAAAAATCATGACTATTCAACTGGTACATGGAAGGAATCTTAGTTAATTACTCTATTGTTGCACATGCGTTTATATACCAGAAAGTAAGTATACGTCCATATATATATATATATATATATATATATATATAGAAACTGTGCAGTTTCCATTTTCATTCAATATGTAGGTAAACTCAAATCTGCATTACAATTTATTCGTGGGGTTTTCAACTACAATGTTTTTGTCTTATGACAGTAGTAATCCAAACCACAACACATATATTCTATAAGAATTGACTAGGCATATCCTTTAAGATAGTATACTTTTGGGAATTAGTACTCATAACAATGATGCAATACAACAAAGATAATCCATTCTGAGCTAGCATAGGGACATTCTAGCAGTTCCTAAGTTTTCAAAAAGGATGCATTCGATCTTTCCTCTTTAATATTATTTCTAGTTAGAATTAACAGATGCATTCTATCAAGTATGTAACCATATAACATTTATCCAGAGAAGGGACAAAAATAACATAACTGAAATAATACATTGAAAGATAAAGGGAACAACCACATTCCTCCCAACCGTAGAACAGGGCAACCAAACTACTTGCCCGAATCACCCTCTAGCCTGACCATGAATCCATGAGAGAGAACTTGGAAAAACTTCTCCTCAGCAATGTTCTATAGTTCAAGTCGTTTCCCTTGCCTCACACTCAAGTAGTGTTCATAATAGCAAGTAAATCAATAGTCTCCTTCCCTAGCATACTTGGCAACGTCCTGCCTCCTCACATATGCTATTTATCAATTTGCCCAGGTATTTTTTCCCTCCCTTGGGAATTTTCGCAGCTTTCTAAATCTCTGATTTTCAGGGGTTGAGAATGGCCAAATCACTGATTTTCCACTTGTAACAATCATCCTAGAGGTAGTTCCAACATGTTCCCCACTCATGGAGTCATGGTCAGCTGATTTTAACATGGTTGTTCCATTTTTCCTCCTGCAATCAATATAAAATATTATGTTTTTATACAAGTCTCATAGTCAAATTGTTAGTTGAGTCAAATCGGATCTCTACCCAATAGTCATAATAATTAATTACAATTATCAAATTCGAAATTCGAAATTTCCATAAATGGCAAAAAATTTCCAAATTCAAATTTACTAAAAACGGAATAACTTTTCTAGCAACTTTAAATTTAAAAAAATTTCATATTTTTTTTTGGGGGGGTATGTCACATCCTTTCCCCCTTCAGTAAGACATTGTCCTCATTGTTTGTTCCTCTATTGGAACAGGATTGGATGAGATTTCCACAAATCTCCCTCCAACTCCCAAGTGGCCTCCTCAAGACTAAAGTGCTTCCATTGCACCTTTACCTGAGCGACGGTTCTGTTCTAAAGTGCTATTTCTCTCCGGTCCAGAATGCGCAAGGGTTCCACCTAAAACTCGCCTCCAGGTTCCACCTACACCAAGTTCCAATCAATCATATGAGTAGGGTCATGAATATACTTTTTCAACAAGGAAACGTGAAATACAATATGAATTCTTAGATTAGCTAGAAGTGCAAGTTGATATGCTATGGGTCCCATTCAATCTAGTATCTCGAAGGGCCCACAAAACCTAAGTGCTAGCTTGGCACAGTTCCCTAACTTCAACAAGCTTTTTCGGGCTTTGACCTTCAAATAAACATGGTCTCCCACTTGAAATTCCAAGTGTCTTCTTTTCTGATATGCATAGCTCTTATGTCTGGCCTGTGCTTCTTTCAAGTTCTGTTGTACCTTTCTTACTATGTTCTCTATTTCTTGGAGCATCTCTGGTCCAACCATGAGTCTGTCGGTCGGGTTATTCTAGCTAATTGGAGTCGTACACTTTCTGTTGTACAATATTTCGAAGGGGCTCAACTTAGCCGAAGTTTAGTACCCATTGTTACATGCAAATTCTATCAAGTGCAGGTAGTCTTCCCACTTGCTTGGTTTTTTTTTTACGTACATGCAGAGCATATCCTCTATGATATGGTTTGTCCTTTCGGTCTGTCCATTTGTTTTTGGATGATATCTTTTACTGAAATTCAAGTTAGTGTTTAGCTCTGCAAACAACTCCTTCCAAAAAGAGGATGTAAATTTTACGTCTCTATCCAAAATCACCATTTTAGGAATACCATGCAGTCTAAAAATTTCTTTCATGAATATTTCAGCAATGTTTATAGCTTTAAAAGTAGACTTTATAGGAATAAAGTGTGTAGACTTACTAAGTTTATCGATTACAACCATGATAGAATCATTTTGTTTTTGAGTTTTAGGCAAACCTGTTATAAAGTCCAGTGATATAGTCTCTTATTTCCATTCTGGTACTAGTAATGGTTGTAATAGGTCCGCTGGGTGTTGGTGCTTGGCCTTAACCTGCTGACAATCTTGGCACCTAGAAAAGTACTCTGTTGTTCTGCCCTTCATATTAGGCCAATAAAATAGTTTTCTAAGTGTTGTTATTTTTTTCTGGTAACCTGGATGGCCAAAATACGGTTTCTTATGCACTTCGTCTAAAACTGTTAATTTTAACTCTGTTGAATCTGGTATGTAAAGTCTGTTTTTAAATCATAATAGTCCCTTATTGTCGATACTTAGATCTGGTTTATCTAAGTTTGCGATACTGTTTTGAAATTTTTCCATCATCTTAGTGTAATTTTCGTCGTTAATACCTGTCGTCCTTATTCTTTGTTCTAGATCACTTTCTTCCCTACTGATATTTATCTCAAATAACCCATGGACTCTTCTGCTTAAAGCATCTACTACTTTATTTTCGTTACCCTTGATATGTATGACCTCAAAGTCGAATTCGCTTAAGAAGGCTAACCATCTTGCTTGTCTTGCATTAAGATCTGGTTGGTTAAACAAATATTTCACCCCGCTATTATCCGTCAATAGTAGAAATTTTAGACCCATTACATAGTGTCGCCACATTTTTAAGGCGTGTATTACATCTGCCAATTCTAAGTCATGAGTGACATAATTTCGCTTGTGTTCTTTTAATTTCTGGTACTCATAACAAATAACGTGTCCTTCTTGAGTTAGGGCACCCCCTAGTCCTTCTTTACTTGCATCAACACATATGGTGAAGTCTTTATCTGGGTTTGCTACCTTCAATATGGGTGCAGTTGTCAATAATTCCTTCAGTTTGTTAAAACTATCTTGACACTCTCTGACTAGTTAAACTTGGTTCCTTTCTTTTGTAATGACGTGATAGGGTAGGCTATCTTGGAAAACCCTTCTATAAACCTACGATAATATCGGGTGATTCCCATGAATGATTGGATATCTGCTACATCCTTAGGTACCGACCATTCCATAATGGATTTTTGTCTTCTCCAGGTCTACGACAATGCCTTCTGTTGAAATTACATGTCCTAGATATTGTATTTCCTTTTTATAGAAGTCACACTTGTCAAATTTGGAGTATAGTTTGTGTTTCGTCAATGTTTGTGGAACTATATCGTCGATAAATACTACCACGAACTTGTCTAAGTATTGGCTGAAAATACTGTTCATCAGGCACATAAACGTGGTTGGTGCATTAGTGAGTCTGAAAGGTATGACTACAAACTTGTAATGTCCATATCTTGTCTGAAATGTTGTTTTTCTTATGTCCTCACCTTTTATCCTAACTTGATGATAATTGGGTCGTAAATACAACTTTGAAAAGATCTTGGCCCCACCTACTTGATCAAACAGATCATTTATCCTAGGTAAGGTGTATTTGTTCTTAATACTCATTTTGTTCGATTGTCTATAATCGATACATAGTCTTAGAGTACTGTCTTTCTTTTTCACAAAGAGGACTGGTGCCCCCCCATGGTGAGACACTGGGTCTGATATACTCTTTGTCCAACAATTCCTGTAATTGTATTTTTAATTATGTCAGTTCTGGTAGACTCATTCGGTAGGGTGCTTTTGAGATAGGGGTTGAACTAAGTAGTAGGTCTATGGAGAAGTATATTTCCCTTCTAAGAGGTAATTCTGGCATCTCATCCACAAACATGTCTCCGAATTCACATAGGACAACAAAGTCTTCTAACTTTGGCTTATCTTCTTTTTCTAATAGATTTGTAACTTTGATGGCATAAACTTGACATCCCTTTCTAATACATTTATTGAGTTGCATCGCTGAAACTTGTTTGACTGATACAGGTTTTGGTATGCCTTGGGTTGTTCTAACAGTGCCAAAATCATCTTTATAGCTAAGTATCTTTGTGTAACAGTCCATTATTGTTTTGTGTTGTTCCAACCAATCCATCCCAATAATCATATCATAAGATCCTAGTGGTAGGATGTTCAGATTGGTCCTTATATTTTGACCATCTAAGATGAACTCAAAATCAGAAATAAAGTCAACTACTTTCCTTTTAGTACCTGTTTCTAGTTGTACAAGCCATGATTTTGCGTGCTTTAGTTTCTTAAGTTTATTTGACTCTACTACATCATGAGTAATATAACTTAATGTAGCTCTAGGGAAAATTAAAACAGAAATCTGAGTGTCATCGATTTTACCTTCTATTTCTACCACCGAGGACTGGTGGTCAACTTGTTGACCATTTATGGTTGCATTTATCTGATGCAGGATTCTGCCCATGTCTCCCACTGTCGAGGCTTCCTGCAAATTATGAACAACAGTTCTTTTTTTTGAAATTAAATGTGGACAGTTCCTCCTTAGACGAGGCTCTCCACATTCCCAACACTTTAATGGCTCGTGGAAGCTATGCCCAAACTTCTTCATTCCCAGGTTTACCGGTTTACTGCTACCTTGCGCATTCGTATGATTGAAATGAAAATCCTTTCTTGGGAAAATTTTTGCTACATTCTGATAAGGAGCTGGCTGGTATCCCTTCTTCCACTGGTTCATTCAATCTTGCTTCTTGTCCTTCCAGGCCTTGGGAAACTCTACCCTATGTTTATACTAGTCATATCACATTCATGATTTCCTGAATACCTCACTCAAGGATTTGGGGTTGTCAAACTCAATTTTGTCCCTATAGGACTGTGGTAAACAACTTAAGAATCGTTGGATTTTTACCTTAACCTCCCGAATGTATGGTACGAACCTTAGTAGTTCCAGAAATTTTGTTTATAATGTCCTCCATCGTCGACTGTCTGAGTCATAACTCATAAAATTCATTTGTCTTCCTTTCATAATTGTTTTCAGAAAGGTATTGTTTCTTGAAATACTTCTTAAAGTCGGAACATTCCAATTGTTTCTCCTTTAGGCCCTTGGCCAATTTCAAGTCCTACCACCAAATGCTGGCCTTCCCCTTCAGATTGTAGATGGCCATTCTGACATTCATGTTCCTAGAATAGTTGTAGATATGGAATTATTTTTTGATGTCCAACAACCATGCCTCAGTTTCTTCTCCTATCCTGGATTCTCCATCAGAGGTAGTTGGTTTAATCTTTTTAAATTCTCCTTCTAGGTGGTCTACCTGTTTTCTTTTTCTGTCTAGTTTAGTTTTGTCTTCATCTGAAGGTGTCCCTTCAGACGAGCTATCTCCTTTTTCTGTTTCCGTCCTAGAGTTCTTGGACGCCCTTTTTCTAACCTCTTCATCATGGTTATCGTCTTTTGGGCTTTTCTTGGTTACTATATTATGCAACAAGACTTCATTTATCTCTTGTTGTTCCTGTTGTGCTTTCTTCAATTTTTCATTGTCAGCCTTGAAAATCTATAGTTCAACAATAATATTCCCGATTGTTTCCAACACCTCCATGGGTGAGCTTCCATCACTGTTCTGTCTTGGATCTCCAGGAGGTCCTTGCTGTGGATTTCCTTCCATCCTAATTTTTGCACCCTCCTGAGTTGCCATAATTAACACAAAACATAAAGGGCTTTCTGATTGTAACCATAAGATTTATTAGTTTTACATAAATCGAAATATATACTAAGAAATTAATGTGGCCCTGTTTAGACCCAGTGTTGTAACTTTTTTCTCTAATACCATATGTAATGTACCTCAAAAAACTGTCAAAATAAAAATAAAAATTTGTTTGTTCATTTATCCATGAATAGCTTCGAGATTCAAGAAAGTAGGATTTCTATTATATAGCTTGAATCTGAAATTTTACTAGATTCCTTACTGTCGTCAACTGTCATTACCATTCAACTTAAATTTTTCAAATCGATGTTATAATAAGTGCTTACTCCCCATTTCAATGTTTATTTAAAGTCCTGTAATTATAATTACTTTCCTGTCTGTTTGTACCTATAACCATTACCACAGTCTTAAAATTACAAACGACTTTGGGATTTTCAGCCTAGGCCTCATGTGTTAGACCATACACATAATCACACAATAAAAACGACCAAATGGGCTTAGTTAAAAGTAGATTATTAGACTATACTCCTCTGCGAAAAGTTTAATATAAGAAGACCCCTTTAGTTTAAAAGTATCCGGATACGGGATAGTGGTTAGGTAAGGCTTCATGGTTAACTCAGAGTGCAAATATTTTAAAATCCTCTGTCAGTGCTAGTAATCCCATTCGGCTCCACCTGTGCGAAATGTAGCATCAACTGTACATTGTATTAACTGCATTCAATGTGATTTAGGGTTTAGGTCCGATATGCACTTACTCATCCCATTTGGCTCCACCTTCCCAAACGTAGTGTCAACTGTGCATTGTATTAACTGCATTTATTTTGATTTGGGGTTAAAGGTTTCCATGAGTCGCACAGACACTTCCTTACTCAGTTTCTCATTGAATACCAAAAGAGGGGTAGGTATGATATGCACTTAATCTTGGCCAGGGCATTAAAGGGGGTAGGGTACATGATATAGTCGAGGCCATCACCTGACCTTCTATACAATATGGATGTGCCAAGTCTATCTCATCACCTGGTCATTCGTACCCGCAGAACTCATTCTCTGAGGAAGGAGTTCGCTAGGTTAATGGATTTTGTTGTGGGGAGGTTCTCCAGAAGTCTAACACTGCGACTTCGATTTCTTGGCGAAGGGAAACAATAGTTTGGTTTTGCTCATAGAGGAGGTGGCATTGCTATCTAACCCACTGGTAAGATTCTCGTTACCTCTGCATCTCTAGTCATAAATTTGTGGCCAAGTTCTCTTTCTCTTGCAACCATTATGGGTAACCTACGTGTCGTAGTGATTATACTATCAGTAAGAGGTTATTCTCTTATTGCCAAAACTACAAGAAGTATCTAGAAGTTCCTCCCCTCTGCTAAGTAATTATATTATTGTGTTCTTATCTATTCTGGAAACTCCGAAAGGGTTCATACCACGTTCCTTTGTTTTCTTGGTGATTCGCGAGTAGATTGCCTCTAGAGCATACTGTTCCTGCTCTGCTTCACCTTCCTGTATCATTGTTTGGTATTGACCTTCTACGGGATTTTCCCCGGATTTCATTATAGAAATTAAGTTTATTAGGGTGAGAGCGGTGCACTGTAATTGCAGTATTTCCTTGTCCATATTAAAAGAGTTTTATTTGTTTCGTAGGCTCTAAATTCCCATCGTGCCTGGTAATACTCCATTTAGTATGTTTTCCCAACCCAGCTCCACTCATCTGCCTCAAAGGGCCCTTTCGCTTGTATACCATCCTCGCCCATAACCCGTAACCCGAAAGAGAGAGCCCTTAAAAGGACCTTTCATAAATTTGTTTACTAAATGGTACCTCTCATGTTCGAAAGCTTTATATCCTATAACTGGTAAATATTTACGGGTTCTGTATTGGCTTACTGTGGTCTGTCAATAGGCTAAATCATTATGTGTTACTTTAATCCTTTCTTGTAAATTTTAAGAAAAATGGATTCCTGTATTTAACATTCATATTAACTGTATTTCGATTGTGTTTCCTTACGAACATTTCGTCTAGTATATTATCTACATGTTATCTGTACCTCAGAGTATATTCATTCACTGTTTTAGTGTCTCTGGAATCGGTCCTGGAACTACTATTATAATTATGTAATCCATAGTTTCTTGTATAACTTCTTTCTTGAACTGGATGTTTGAACTAATGATGGGGCCCTGTGTTGATGCGAGGGTATCCATCAGCTTAAATAAGCTCTCTCATCCCCTTTCGGTTGGTGGACGACCATGGATGGGAAATGGATCATGCCCATGACTAAATACAAGATAAGTACAGGTTATGTCAAGTGATATATTTCCATTCTGTGGATAATTGCATTCACCTTGTTTTCATATCATTCTAAAATTTCAATGGCATATTTAGTTACTAATATTTTATTGGTACAAATTTTGCAGAGTCCTCGTTGGTAAGCAGTTGCGGATATCCATGCCTATTCTTGGAGACAAAGGTATTCGGGTTCCATGCCCGTAACCCTCTCTTTCACATTCTTTTAGTTCTAGAAGAAGGGTGTGGTCCCTTTCTAGTCCTTTGATTAACAATGTAGTTCTGTTTCGATTTCGGTACCGTTTGATTAAGGGTAACCCATCTTGTGATGGTAATTTCTATCATTGGAATAAAACACAGTATGGGATGTTTGTTTGTTTCAATTCGGGATGAGATATGTAATATTATTCTTAAAATAATTTCAGGATTTCCTTTCCGCCTACTTGTAATGGCATACTGGTTATTTCATTGGTTTAATGTACTAGCGACATATTGTCTTCTTCCAAGAAAGGATTTTGAAATGAATAAAGGTGCTCGGCTATTGTCGGCTATATGTATATCTTATGTGTAGTTTACTCCATATCGCATGATGATAAATGAATTCAAATTGCAATTACTATACTTGTGTTAAATGCTTTCCTTTTTAAATTCTAGGTGATTATGTTGTTATTTACATAGTTATGAATTTATTCAGGGGTATGCGAAGTTTCAGGATGTCCCTTCTTCCTTGGGCCTTCACGCCTCTAGTGATTAGTTCTAGTAATTAAACTGTGATAATTCGATTCACTCCAAATATAACATGTCAACCTATGCAACCATAGGCCAATTCGTCCTATAACTTTTTCATTAAACACTGGTTGATCTAAAGATGTGTGAAAGCTGTAGGTGGTCTATAATAATTATTGGTATTCACAAGGTCACTTCCATGTTTTAAATATATATATATATATATATATATCTTAGGCACTTGCGACTATGACTATCTCCTAAAAATCATGACTATTCAGATGGTACATGGAATAAATCTTAATTAATTGCTCTACTGCTCCACATGCTTTTATATACCAGAAAGTAAGTATATGTCCATACGTATATATATATATATATATATATATAAACTGTGTAGTTTCTATTTGCATTCAATACGTAGGTAAACTCAAATCTGCATTACAATTTATTCGTGGGGTTTTCAACTACAATGTTTTTGTCTTACGACAGTAGTAATCCAAACCACAACACATATCTTCTATAAGAATTGACTAGGCATATCCTTTCAGCTAGTATACTTTTGGGAATTAGTACTCATAACAGTAATGCAATACAACAAAGATAATCCATTCTGAGCTAGCATAGGGACATTCTAGCAGTTCCTAAGTTTTCAAAAAGGATGCATTCGATCTTTGGTCTTTAATATTATTTCTAGTTAGAATTAACAAATGCATTCTATCAAGTATGTAACCATATAACATTTAGCCAGAGAAGGGACGAAAATAACATATCTGAAATAATACGCTAAAAGATAAAGGGAACAACCACATTCCTCCCAATCGTAGAATAGGTCAGCCAAACTGCTTGCGCGATTCACCCCCTAGCCTGGCCATGAATCCATGAGGGCGAACTTGGAAAAACTTCTCCTCAGCAATGTCCTACAACTCCATCTGTTTCCCTTGCCTGACACTCAAGTAGTGTTCATAACAGTAAGTAAATCAATAGTCTCCTTCCCTAGCATACTTGGCAGTGTCCTGCCTCCTCACATATGTTATTTATCAATTTTCCTAGGTCTTTTTTCCCTCCCTTGCGAATTTCTGCAGCTTTCTAAATCCTTGATTTTTAGGGGCTTCCAATGGCCAATTCACTGATTTTCCACTTGTAACAATCAGTGTAGAAGTAGTTCCAACATGTTCCCCACTCATGGAGTCATGGTTAGCTGATTTTAACATGGTTGTTCCATTTGTCCTTCTGCAATCAATATAAAGTATTTTGTTTTTATACAAGTGTCATAGTCAAATAGTTAGTTGAGTCAAATCAGATCTCAGCCCAACAATCATAATAATTAATTACAATTATCAAATTCAAAATTTGGAATTTCTATAAATGGAAAAAAATTTCCAAATTCGAATTTACTAAAAACGAAAAAACTTTTCCAGCAACTTTAAATTTCAAATATATATATATATATATATATATATATATATATTTTTGGGGGGGGTGTCACACAGGTTCTTAACATCCCGGACTTCGTTTCGTTTGATTTTTTTTTTTAAATTGGGTGAAATTGTGAGAGGAAATCAGATATGGAATTTGTTTGGGAAAATTCGGCCTCCAAATGCTACATAAATAAATAAAAAAGAAATCGCGTCGTCGTCCGCAAAAAATACCCTGAAAAATTACAGATTTTAAAACTTCAATATCTTGACTTGCCGGACTCCGGTTCGGATGTTTTTTTTTTCAAATTGGGTGTTTTTCTGAGAGAAACTCAGATATACAACCTGTTTCTGCAAATTTTTCACATAAATATACCAAAACTTTCTAGAATGTCGCGGCCCTCTTTTTTCTTCTCCAAAAAAAAATCTGTTAAAAAAAAGTATTTGCCCACAATGTTTGCCAAGTAAAGTGCTCTGATACCACTTGTTAATAACCAAATAAATGAATACATAAGCACCACAAAAAATATAAAAGAACAATATGCAAAATATCCTTTATCACTATCAAACCCTCAAGGTAGGGAAACACCATACAATGGATCCTATTATGGAAGGAATCATCTTTTGTCCACTTGCCTCTTCGAGGGGGCAACCTCCTAATGATCTTTATCTCCAAAGACAATAATTCTCTTCATGTCCCATTACATTGCTTGAACCCCTTTATATAGTGCTACCATGACCTAAGAACATTCTAGAGGAGGAATCGTCTAGAAGTATAACCTTTTAAGAAGACGTCTTACATTTATTATATCTAACTACCCATTTATTATATCTAACTACCATAGTGGGCCTTATTTAATAATATAGTGGACCTAGTCCACCTTACATTGAATGACTTCCACTATTATCACTATGGGCTATCTAGGCCCCCCCACTACCTCTCTAGCTACCTTACAGTGGAAAATGCATTCTCTAATGACATACTTGACCTGTTCAATATGTGTTCATGATTGATGACGGAAGCTTGCAGTTCATCTAGGATGAACTGGATTAATTCCTTGCTCTCTTCTAGAGTCACAAAAATTGTATCAAATTTAGGAGGAAGACTCCTAAGTACCTTCTCAAATTTTTTTATGTCTTATATGGTTTCACCATGAGACTTAATCCGATTTACCAGTCTAATGACATGGGTATAAAAAGAATCTATTGAATTTGTCTCTTTCATTGACAAAGTTTGAAAGTCTCTTCTAAGAATTTGTAGTTTTGTAGTCTTTACTTTGTCCATACCCTGATAAAAGGTTTCGAATATGTCCCATTCTTCCTTGGATTTCTTTATTGATGAAACTCTTGGAATTATGCTCCCATGCATGGCTTCATGTATGTAAAACAATGCCTTTCCATCCTTCTTTCTTTGCAAGACATCTTTCTCATCTTGTGTGAGGGAATTATATGTTGTCTTATATACTGGTTCCACATAGCCATTCTAGACTATCTCCCATAAATCCTAACCTCAAAACAGTGCCTTCGTGGTCAAGGACCACATCTCATAATTCTTTCCTGTAAAAGTGGGAGGTTGCAGATTTGAGGTAGAATTTATATTTCACTTTTCAACAAAGTTTCTTCTTTTGAACTTGTTATGATAGAACCTTCATTGGTATCGGATCTCGAGTTATGTCGACGATGCATGCAATGTACTATGCGCAACACATTTTCAAATACTACACACCAAACAGGCTACACAACAGAGTTCTCAATACCACTCCCAAGTGCACAGACTGCTCAGTTTACTGTGCGCTGTGAATACAGACAATTAATGAAATGATTTATGAATGTGGAATAACACAGTGCCTTACTTAGCACATAAACTTAGAAATAAGACAAAAACTTGTCAATACACAAATTTCTTTATATTAATGAACTTCGACACAGTGTGCACCGTTACATAATATAATACTAATATGAGCTTTGATTACAATGACTTCTTTTACTGACTTCATATATTGTTAGGTAGCTAGAGAGGTAGCAGTGGGGGCCCATAGGGCCCATAGTGATAATAGTGGAGGCCATTCAATGTAAGGTGGACTAGGTCCACTATATTATTAAATAAGGCCCACTATGGTAGTTAGATATAATAAATTGGTAGTTAGATATAATAAATGTAAGAGGATTTCTTAGAAGGTTCTACTTCTAGAAGATTCCTCCTCTAGAATGTTCTTAGGTGATGATATCACTATATAAATAGGTTCAAGAAATGTAATGGGACATGAAGGGAATTATTTTATTTGGAGCGGTAGCTCAATAGGAGGATGCCCCCTCGAAGAGGCAAGTGAATAGGAGAGGATCCCTTCCATAATAGGATCCCTACCTCAAGGGTTTGATATAATGAAGTGTGGTTTCTTCTATCTTGCTTCATGGATCTATTGTGTATTCATTATTTTTGGTGATTATATTTGTAGATCTATTGAGGACAACGCTTTCATAAGGGGGATGGAATGTTAATTAGCTAGAGAGGTAGTAGTGGGGACCCATAGGGCCCATAGTGATAATAGTGAAGACCATTCATTGTAAGGTGGAACAGGTCCACTATATTATTAAATAAGGCTCACTATGGTAGTTAGATATAATAAATGTAAGAGGATTTCTTAGAAGGTTCTACTTCTAGAAGATTCCTCCTCTAGAATGTTCTTAGGTGATGATAGCACTATATAAATACGTTCAAGCAATTTAATGGGACATGAAGAGAATTATTGTATTTGGAGTGGTAGCTCAATAGGAGGATGCCCCCTCGAAGAGGCAAGTGAACAAGAGAGGATCCCTTTCATAATAGGATCCATTGTATGGTGTTTCCCTACCTCAAGGGTTTGATATAATGAAGTGTGGTTTTCTATATTGTTTCATAAATCTTGTGTTGTGATTGTATTCATATATATTTGGATCTATTGTGATATTTTGTATTCAGTATTTGGGTTCTTAACATAGACACAGAGCCTGTGCTCAGACTTCTTACACTCCTCAGCTATTGTTGGTTCTCGGTTCTTCTTTCTACCTCTCTTTTATACTATGTTGCATCTATTGCATTATCTACATCCTCTACTTCTCTTTGGCATCATCTACTAACTAATTGACTCAGACTTATATAAACTCCGACTGTGACTTCCTACAGAAACTAAGACCGACTCAAAATTAAAGATTTCCATTAATTTTACTAACTCTTCAACCACTTAATTTAAACCGGAGAAGATAAATATCAACTCCATTTATAGATTCCTACTTGCCAGCTAACTTTTGAGTAAAAGTGCGAATTTGCACTTGCATTCTTTCAAACTGTCTGATTGACAATTCAGCTACTGACATATTGACTGATAGACAAATCCACGAAGACATAAAGATCTCACTGACTTGTAAATACAATTTCCAACAACAAACCATTGTCGAAAGTGATATTCATGAGGTATCAAGATGAGGAATGATTGCAAACCATTGATTATGATCATATCCCATTTTGATTTCAAAGGTTCCATGAACATTTCCATCTATTTTGATATTTCCCATTGAACCAAAAGACAACCCCTTAATCAAGCCACAATAAAAAAGACGTTGAGGGTTTCAAGTAAGTCACAACCCATAGAAGACAGGGTCAAAGATCATCTACACCACTAGGGAATCGAAATATCAAGACAAGCAATATTTATGAAGCACTCTTGAAGGTATAAGAAAACCCCAACAACCATGATTTCAAGGAGCCGTGACTGAAAAACAACCCATAAACAATCACTAAATTTTGAACCGAGGAAGAAAATTCCAAAAGAAGAAAGACCATAAATCAGGACCCCATTAAACATGAATAATACATGAACAAAGACCCACTGGAGCAACTTGAGTAATAGGATGGTGAATAAATAGACTTGGTTGACTTTGACCTTCAATCAATAGCATCAAATTTCAAATAGAAGGAGTTCAAGTCCATTGCTGAAAAACAAGTCTAGCTTCTAAAGAAAACCCTCATTAGAGCCAATGAATAGTCACCACCTGCTTCCCAAGGTAATAATCTTGCTTCCACCTCTTTTGGTTTAAAAACTCACCCCATATAGGAAAACCCTTGCACTGCAAAGGATGAGAAACGACGAGGCTTCGGGAAAAACAAATAGCTCATCGGATTTGTTCAGCAAAATATCTCCATTGATGGATTTGTTCATCTCCTCACTCTCCCTTTTATTATGAAAGTCGTCTTTTAGAACATAATGGGTTTGAATGGAAAAAGAAAAAATAGGATTCTGAAGAGACTCGTGAACTAGGAAAAACCCACAACCATCATGCTCCAATGAACTCTTCTCAAACCTAGCCTCTAAAATATTTCCTGTATCAAATGCCATCACAACAAACACCCTAGGTACTTCCAAGGGACTAAGCATTATATGGAGCCCTCAACTTGTTTCCCTAACCAACTTTTTTTCTTCACACTTCTCCATCACTATTCAATATATCCTGATAGTCTCCTATGAATAGGTTTTAATCACCATTGTATATGGCCCCTGCAACCCTCTCCTAGATAAGCTCTATTTTTTTTATCCTTCCTCAAATGCCTTCACCACCTCATTAAGGATGCTCACTGGCTCATACTAGGGGACTTTAATATCATCACTTCCCTAGCTAAAAAGAAAGGGGGGATTCATAGAATTGATAAGGATTCTCAACAATTCCTCTCCCTTGTCCAACAAATGGACTATATGGATCTTTAAACCACCAATAATTTGCACACTTGGAACAACAAGAGAGGTCGCAAAGCATAAATCACATCCAAACTAGACCACTTTTTGGCTTCAGCATCGCTTATGCTAATAGGTGTTTCCATCACAACTAAAATATTACCTTACCATGGCTCGGATCCCAGGACCATTGAGATAGAAATAGACATCACGTGGAGTCCTTTTAAATGCCGCTTCTAGTTTGAGCATTTTTCGTTCAATCACCCTGGATTCCTAGATAAGATCATGTCTTGCCAGTAGGAAATATCACCACCCTCCCCTCACCCATGTTCAAATTCCAACAAAATATCAAACACCTCAAAGGTTACATAAGAAAATGGAACAAATAAAATTTTGTTAATATCTTTAAGGCACAACAGGAGCTAGAGGCACAAATGTAGCATATTCAACAATCTATGATCCTGTAAGGATGCACAAAGCAGTTGATACAAGAACATGATCAGGTATAGAAAAATATAATAGTTCGTAGCAGACAAGAGGAAATATTATGGGAACATAAATCCAGGGCCACATGATGGAAGGATGGTGAGAAAAACACCAAATTATTCCATCGGTCAATAATTTAAATAAGGTACCTAGACATGATTTCATCCATGAAATATAGTCAAGGAAACAATCTCATGGACCATGATGATATAGAAAAATAACTAATCATCTTCTATAAGAACCTACTCATTCATCCCATCAAAGATAAATGGTTGGCCATTCAAAAAATTACTCAACACATTCCTCCCCTCATCTTCCCTGAGAAAAATAATTTCCTCCACCAACCTTTCTCTCTGGAAGAGATTGAAAGAGTTGTTATGGATAAAACCAAATACAAATCCCCTGGACTGGATGGTTTCAAAACATATTTCTTCCATACCTATTGGCACATCATCAAGCAGTAGGTATGGGACCTTCTGAAGGACTCCCACAAATTTTCCAACATTCTTCTTGCCTTGGACGCCACCTTCCTTACCCTTATACCCAAAAAGGAAATATTTGACGAGCCCAACAAATTTTTCCCCATATCTCTCTATAATGTCATCTACAATATCATAACCAAAGCCATAGCCAAGTGCTTAAAAGTGCTCCTCCCTTCCCTCTTCTCTAGTGAGAAAATAAACTACATGGAGGGATGCTAAATTATTAATGGTGTCATTCTATCCCAAGAGGTCATTCACTCTCTTAAAATTACAAAAATTCCAGGTGTGCTCATTAAATTTGACATGTCCAAGGCTTTTGAAAAAATTAGTTAGCAATAAATCAACCAAGTTCTCTTAGCCTTTGGCTTCTCTCCTAGATGGGTAAAGTGGATTATATCTCTCACATCCTCAACCTTATTCTCCATTCTTATCAATGGTTCACCCTCTACCACCTTCTCACCTTCTTGAGGTATTCAATCAGAAGACCCTCTCTCGCCCTTACTCTTCATTCTTATGGTTGAAGGCCTTAGATACACTCTGAAAGACAAAATATTTGAGTACTTCAACTACATGGTGATAATATTCCTATAACATACCAGTTTTTTGTACATGACACAATTCTCATGGGAACACCTTCAG